>JAODAL010026045.1:0-57451 GCA_025379985.1 Phyllomedusa bahiana
CCAAAATTATTTTTTTTGCCAAATTCAGAAAAATGAGAGAGACTTTTTCAGTCTTTTTTATTACTTTCTGCAAAGTAAAAATTTACTACTCTAGGTTTACTATGCCTTTAAAAAATTTGGTAAGCCCTTTAAATGAGTCATGTCTTTGGAACTTTGATGGTTTTTTGGCAACATCGAGTTAATTAGAGACAAACATTGGATTTTTTAATTCAACAAAAAAACCCCCTGCTTTGTGTGTAACATAGGGGAAAGTCTAAAGAAATAGCCAAGATTCAAAGAAAATTGTGGACATGCAAAATCGGATCATTTTGGGGTGCAATTTCCAGATACCTGAATGCCCTTGTTCATCGTCAAACAATTTTACGCAAGCACAACAAGAGGGGAAAATGCCCCACCCCATCATACCGTTCAGGGGAAGCGGGTTCTGGTCTTAGGATGAATGTGCTTTAGTGGAAATGTAATATAACCTAAAACAAAAGAGAAGACCTTTGTGAAGATGCTGGCAGAAGGGGAAAGATTGTTTATTACCCACAGTGAAATGAGTACTGTTAAACTGGGTGAAAGGCCACTCGCCAGGAAGAACCCATTGCCCCAAAAAAAAAACCTATAAAGCCGGATAATGTTTGAAAATGCACACGGGAACAAAGACCTACATTTTTGGGAAAATACCCGGGGTTGACGAAACTAAAATTAAACTGTTTGCAATAATGCCTCGTTATGTGTGGGGGGAAAAAAGGAAAGAAGTTTGGGAAGCTTCCCAAGGGAGACCGGGGGGGGGGCAGCATCTGTTGGGGGGTTTGTTTTGCTGCGGATGAATGGGCACTTCCAAAAAGTGGCATCTGAAGAAAGAAGATTATGTGGAAATTACTGAAGAACATCTCAAGATATCAGCCAGGAGTTAAAGCTTGGTGGAAATGGGTCTTCCAAATAGACAAGCCCCCGAAGCACAAGCCAAACTATTTTACTAAGGGGGTAAGGTAACCAAGTCAAAGTTTTGGAGTGGCCATCACAAAGGATCTCAACCCATTCAAAATTTTGAGCAAAGTAAAAAACCCGGTGTGAGCAAGGTGATCTCAAACATAGCTCAATTACACCAGTTCTATAGGAGGAAAGGCCCCCAAAAATCCTACCAATATTTAAGGCTGTGGAAAGGGTATCAAAACATTTGCCCCGTCGACGTTTAAGGGAAATGTACTAATATGGATGGAACCTCAAAGGGGGGCTCTCCTTGTGGGGTCTCCAAAAAAACTGGATGATAAAGGTACCCAGAAAGAAATCACAAATGCCTTATTGCTGTGAATACACTTTTTGTCTTTTTCTCAAAAAAGGAGGGGTTTTTTTATTTTGAAAGCTGCAAGATAAGAAGCATCACATGTACCCAGCTGGGTTTGTCTCTATTGGTTAACCCTTAAGAGGTATACTCCCCTTTTTCAGGGAAATTCCAAGCTGGGGGGTAGTCTCGAAAAAGGGGCCCTCTTGGATTATCATGGTATAAACACATTAAAGCTGGGCCATTTTGTTAACACTTTTGAGAAGTAGAGTTTACAGGGAGCTTTTAGTGCCAAAAATAAGGGGATAGTGGTGTTATACTAACAATAATTTAAAAAGGGAAAACAAAGGATCACACATAAAAAACCCTTTGTTCCCATCACAACACACAAATACTAATGAAAAAGTAGAAAAATTTTACTTTGCAGAAAGTAATGAAAATGCCCCAAAAATTATTTTGTCTTTTTCTCATTATTTTAGGGAATTTTGGCCCAAAATTTTAAATAATTTTGTTAAAAACCCAAATTTACCCAAAATGTGTGAGGTTTTTTTCTGATTTCCTTTTCAGATTTGTGAGGAAAAAACACGCATATGTGTCTTTTTATATAGTGTAGGTAATATGACTCCCAGTACATAAAAGTAGGTAATAGGGCCCCCAGTATAGGGTAGGAGGGTTTAGGACACCCAGTGAAAATAGGTAGTTTAAAAGGGCCCCCCCGTTTGTTTGGAGGTTATAGGGTTTCCCCGTATTTGATAGGTAGGTAATTGGGGCCCCCCGTATACATAATTGGTAATTTGGGGCCCCCTATTTTTTAGTGGTTTAAAAACTTAAAAATCCTTTTGCTCACTTTTCAATTTCCCTTTTTTAGAAAAAAATAACCTTTATGTTAAAATTCCCTTTTGCTTTAGGAAAGGTTTTAATTTTAGAAATTTGGGGGCCGGGTTCGTTTTTCTTTTTGAAAATTTTCTATCGTTTTTATTCCCCTTGCTGCTATTTGGGGTCCGGAAATCAAGAACAAACGGCTTTCCGGGTTTAGAGGTCGGATAGAGCCGACCAGGCGTTTTGAGTGTTGTGCCTTATAGTAATAGCAAAACACTCTTAGGTGGATACCTTTGGAATTAATTTTTTATTTTTTTTAAACTTTTATTCAAAAAGAGCACCCCTCTTTTTTTTTTTCCCCTTCTGTAATAGGGCCCCCCAGAAAATTTAGGTGGGTAATAGGGCTCCCAGTAAAATATCGGTAAGAAATAGGGCCTAGTATAAAGTGGGAAGGTAATGGACCCCGTTGGGAGGTGTTGGGCCCCCGTATAGATTGCAGGTAATAGGGTCCCCAGTATAGGTAGGTAGGTAATAGGGCCCCCCGTAAGGTGGTAATATAGGACCCCCGTATGGTAGGAGGAATTGGGCCCCAGTATAGGTAGGTAGTTAGTAGGGCCCCCAGTATAGATAGGCAGGTTATAGGGCCCCAGTATAGATTGCAGGTAATAGAGCCCTCAGTATAGGTAGGTAGGTAATAGGCCCCCCCGCTGTATAGGTAGCCAGGTAATATGGCCCCCAGTATACTGATAGGCAGATAATATGGCCCCAATATAGCTAGCCAGGTAATATGGCCCCCAGTATATTGATAGGTAGGTAATTTAACCCCCAATATAGCTAGCCAGATAATATGACCGCCAGTATATGTAGGCAGGTAATGGGGCCCCCAGTTTAGGTAAGAAGGTAATAGGGCCCCCAGTATAGTTAGGTAGGTAGTAGGGCCCTCAGTATAGGTAGGCAGATAATATGGCTTCCAGTATAGATAGGGAATAGGCCCCCCTAAATAGGTGGGTAATAGGGCCCCCAGTATAGGTAAGTAATAGGGCCCTCAGTATACATAGGTAGGTAATAGGGCCACCAGTACATATAGGTAGGTAATAGGGCCCCCAGTATAGCTAGGCAGATAATAGGGCCCACAGTATAGCTAGGCAGGTAATAGGGCCCCCAGTATAGATAGGTAGGTAGATAATAGGGCCCCCAGTATAGATAGGTAGGGAGATAATAAGGCCCCATTATAGGTAGGCAGATAATACGGCCCCCAGTATAGGTAGGTAATAGGGCCCCAGTATAGATAGGCAGGTAATAGGGCCCCCAGTGTAGGTAGGAAGGTAATAGGGCCCCCAGTATAGCTAGGTATGTAATAGGGCCCCCAGTATAGCTAAGCAGGTAATATGGCCCCCAGTATTGGTAGGTAGGCGATATGGCCCCCAGTATTGGTAGGTAGGCGATAGGGCCCCCAGCATAGGTAGGTAGGTAATAGGGCCCCCAGTATAGATAGGTAGATAATAGGGCCCCCAGTATAGGTAGGCAGATAATATGGCCCCCAGTATAGGTATGTAATAGTGCCCCCTGTATAGCTAGGCAGGTAATAGGGCCCCCAGTATAGATAGGAAAGTAATAGGTCCCACAGTATAGATAGGCAGGTAATAGGGCCCTATATATACATAGGTAGGTAATAGGGCCACCAGTACGTATAGGTAGGTAATAGGGCCCCCAGAGTAGCAAGGTAGGTAATAGGGCCCCCAGTATAGGTAGGCAATATGGCCCCCAGTATAGCTAGGCAGGCAATACGGCCCCCAATATCGGCAGGTAGGTAATAGGGCCCCATGTAAATGCAGGTAATGGGCCCCAGCATAGCTAAGCAGGTAATAGGGTCCCCAGTATAGGTAGGTCTGTGATAGGGCCCCCAGTATAAGTAGGCAGATAATAAGGCCCCCAGTATATGTAGGTAGGTGGTAATAGGGCCCCCAGTAAAGGTAGGTAATAGGGTCCCCAGTATAGCTACGCAGGTAACAGAGCCCCACAGTATAAGTGAGTATCTATTAGGGCCCCCAGTATAGCTAGGCAGGTAATAGGGCATACTAAAAATAGAAAAATAACTGTACTTACCTTACCCCCGCTCCCTGAAGCTTCCGCTGGTCTCCGTCTTCTTCCCGGCACAGGCGGAGTGACGTCACCATGCTGCACTGGCAGCGTGATGACGTTCTCACGCCGCCTGTACCGGATACTCTGGCTACCAAGTGTATCAAGCAACAAGTAGAGGAAGGTTCTGATTTCAAGGACTGTACAGTACTGTGTGAATACATGTTTTGTGGGGCTTGGTAACATAGATGGATTCTCTTTATGTTGAGTTAGTGGCTAGACGCCCTAGGGTTTATGTTGTGTTCATTTTACACAGATGTATGTGTCAGTGCTTAATAAATAAAGCTGGCTGAAGTCAGTTTGAAGAAGTATTGTGTCGGAGTGACTTGTATCCTGGGTGTCTTATGAAAGACAGCGATCCCAGAGTTGATGTGACTTCCAGGCTGATCCAAGATGGCGGCCGAACACGAACGAGTACTTACAGTATCTCCCACTAGTGCCATAATTTTACCACTAGTAATGATACGTTATGCGCCACGATTGCCCAATGTGCCTTTTTCGGTACATTGTGCCTTTTTAGACGCATTAAGTTCACTATGCAAGGTATACCAGACGCCAGATTTTTGAAAGTGTGGTACTTTCAGGCACACTTTACACTTATTAAATGCACCTAAAATCTGCTGCAGTGATGCCAAATTTCAGACATGCTGCCCATAGTGTCCATTCTGCCTGATTTACATTAAATAGAGAGACGTGGATTGATTACTATGTGGTAAAGTCTCTGCCCATGTTCCGCCACTATGGGCAGTTCCTTTTGTGGAGGGATGTGATTTTGGGTCATCAGATGGCAGTGATGTCACACGCACTAACACACTTCATCCTTAAGTAGACATAGAGACATGCTGAGAATCCCACCACTGGCATCTCTGCACTGGTAAATGCTACAAGCAGTGTATCAGCTCCTGGGATTGCAAACCATGTCCTAGGATTACAGGTACAACACGACTGTCCACAAGTTAGTTAACCACAGCTATTATTATTATTAGCATCACTGTTGCCTTGTTTTGTGGCTGGTTCTTTTCTCTATCATGCTTCTGCCTCATGTTTTCTACTCCCCTGATGAAGTCTCTCATATTAGGGACAGAAAAGAATTTGGCAGTGACACAGGGCATAGGTTCTGGTGTGGGAGTGCCCTTGTTGAGGCAATTGCCCTGATTTTGGTCATGAAAGGCACAGTAGAGGGGTTTAATTGGGATTAACTCTCTCCCCCCCCCCACAATTTCACATCTGTTTGTAGTATTTGTATATATTTATTTTTGTATGCTTCGGAACTGTTTGCCTTTTATTTAGTTATGGAGTAATAGTTATGTTTTATACACTAATCCTCTTTTCCAGTGAATATTACTTATCTGTTCTGACCTGATGAGGAGCAACACCCTGCAACAGCTGTATGCAAATGAGCTAAACTGGCTCGGCATTAATCCTTTTCACTTTGCAAAGCTCAGTGAGCCAAATATGGATTGATTATTGCTACATTCAATAGATGCCGCCGGAGATTTTAGCTCTCCTCCCATAAGCCTTTACAAATACCCAATGGAGTGTAAAAGGCGACTAAATCTCCACAAGCTGAAAAGGTGCCTCTCCCCAATGAGATACATTACCCCTTCTGAGCCACCTAGCCAGCCAGTAAGCTCTGCCCTGCACTGATAAGGGACAACTGACCCGAAACAGCTATATGCCGATGAGGTAAACTGGCTTTTCATGAATCTTTTCTTTGTAAGACTCAGTGAGTCATATATGAATTGAGGATTGCTACATCCAATAGATGGCACTGGAAAGTTCAATTCCCTTCCCATAAGCCTTTGAAATATTACTTATCATGTATTTCTGTCCCTAGTTGTTTGTTTGAATTTTAAGACGTTTCCACATTCCCGTAGCAATAAAAATGTATTATTTTCAATGTGTGTAAATGTATTTGTAGTTAACAACATTTTTGTGGTTAACATGACAAAATACATATAATTAATACCCAGAAGTGTGACCCCATCCGGAGTATATTCCAATTTAAAAATGCACTAATGCACTTAAAGGGAAGCATTAGGGCATTTTTAGATAAGGACAGATACAGGATTTATTACCTTTTTCATGATCCCATCTGGCATCATGATAAGGATGTTCCTACTCAGTGTCACTACTTGTACTATTTTTTAGCATTTGATCGAGATTTACTGATGACAGATGGCTTGCATGTTTTTATGAACACTCGTAAATATATTTGGTTGTTGATAAGGATTTATTTCTTTTAGGTTCTTTTGGGATGATGTGAAGTCCAATTTTTGATGAGCTCCTAATAAATTTTATGAATAAAGCATCAATTCATCATAGATCCCGAACATCTTATCTCTGCAAAAGAAAATCTACATGGAATTCCTTCTGGAAAAACATTTGTCCCATTGTCACGGTCCACGATGCGTTCCTGTCCTTCGCCGCGGCCTCGGCTGTCGCCGTGAGCGCTCCTGTGGCTGCTGCTTACCCACCTGTGATTGCTGTGCGGCTTTCCCATGCTGGCCATGCTGCTCCTCCATCTTGGTTGCTGCCCTATTTCCCTGTCTCTAGAGAGAGCAGCAGCCACATCTTGCCTTTCTTTATTTCCACAGTGTGCGGCGAGGTTGGGCTTCCTCTGCCAATCCCCTTCCACCTGTGTGGTTATAAGCCTGCTTCTCCTCACACTCCCTGCCTGATCCTTGTTGTGTTATGTTGTCTTTTGGTGTAGTCTGTTGTTGCTGTGTGTTGTCTTCTTGTTTGTTAGTGGTCTGGTGTGCGCATGCTGTCTTGTTTGTGTCCTTGTGGTATCCTCTATGTTTGGTTAGTCTCCATGTTGTTTTCCATGTGTCTGTCTGCATCTTGTCTGTGAGCTTCTTGTCCTTGTTTATGCCTTAGTTCCTAGCCAGAGTCCTAGTCTGTTTCTGCTTGTCCCTGTTTCCATGTCTGTGAGTTTCCTTGCCTTGTTCTCTGTCTGTGTTTTTGCCCTGGTCATGCCTTGTTCCCTTGCCTGAGTCCTAGCTTGAGTCTGCTTGTTCCTGTTTCCTTGCCTTGTTTGCTGCCTGTGTTCTCGCCTTGGTTCCTTACCTGGGTCCTAGATTAAGTCTCTGCTGGTCTCTTGTCATGTTCTTGGTCTTGTCCAGTCTGTCTGTTTTGTACCTTGCCTTCCGTTTTACCTTCTTGCTTGGCATATGCTTAGTCCTGTCCTTGTCTGTTCTGTCAATATACACTCATCGGCCACTTTATTAGGTACACCATGCTAGTAACGGGTTGGACCCCCTTTTTTCCTTCAGAACTGCCTCAATTCTTCGTGGCATAGATTCAACAAGGTGCTGGAAGCATCTCTCAGAGATTTTTGGTCCATATTGACATGATGGCATCACACAGTTGCCGCAGATTTGTCGGCTGCACATCCTGATGCAATCTTCCGTTTCCACCACATCCCCAAAAATGCTCTATTTGGATTGAGATCTGGTGACTGTGGACTGTTGAGTACAGTGAACTCATTGTCATGTTCAAGAAACCAGTCTGAGATGATTCCAGCTTTATGACATGGCGCATTATCCTGCTGAAAGTAGCCATCAGAGTTGGGTACATTGTGGTCATAAAGGGATGGACATGGTCAGCAACAATACCCCCAGGTAGGCTGTGGCATTGCAACGATGCTCAATGGTACCAAGGGGCCCCAAAGAGTGCCCAAAAAAATATTCCCCACACCATCACACCACCACCCACCAGCTGAACCGTTGATACCCAAAGGGAGGTTGGATCCATGCTTTCATGTTGTTGACGCCAAATTCTGACCCTACCATCCGAATGTCCGCAGCAGAAATCGAGACTCATCAGACCAGGCAACGTTTTTCCAATCTTCTACTGGTCCAATTTTTGATGGGGCTTGGGCAAATTGGAGCCTCAGTTTCCTGTTCTTAGCTGAAAGGAGTGGCACCCGGTGGGGTCTTCTGCTGCTGTAGCCCATCTGCCTCAAGTTCGCCGTACTGTGAGTTCAGAGATGCTCTTTCTGCCTACCTTGGTTGTAACGGGTTTGGCTATTTGAGTCACTGTTGCCTTTCTATCAGCTCGAACCAAGTCTGCCCATTCTCCTTTGCCCTCTGGCATCAACAAGGCTTTTCCCGCCCACAGGAGACGGGCCGCTCACTGGATGTTTTCTTTTTCGGACCTTTCCCTCTGTAAACCCTAGAGATGGTTGTGCGTGAAAATCCCAGGAGATCAGCAGTTTCTGAAATACTCAGACCAAGCCCTTCTGGCACCAACAACCAAATGCCACGTTAAAAGGCATCAAATCAACCTTTCTTCCCCATACTGATGCTCTTTTGGGAAACTGCAGGAGATTGTCTTGACCATGTCTACATGCCTAAATGCATTGAGTTGCCGCCATGTGATTGACTGGTTAGAAATTAAGTGTTAACGAGCAGTTGGACAGGTGTACCTAATAAAGTGGCTGGTGAGTGTATATATGAAGTGGGCCACCTCGATACTCAATGAGCGCTTCTCAATAAGTAGGTTCTAACAGTGGGGTTCTTCACTCCCCAATTCATTCAGTCCTAATAATACAATAGAACCTTTTAAAACGTACAAAATTTTAATAAATCTTCTTAAAACTTGACATATAGACATTAACCCTTCATACAGGATGTCAGTCTCTAGAAAAATAGAAAAGAAGCTTAGCTCAAGAGTTTTTTTGTTGCGACCCTCCAGGTCGTTCAGAAGTCGATAATTGGGCCACCACCCAGTGACTCGAGACGGCAGTGTCCAGGCACGATCCCGCACCTCCGTGAGACGTTTCGGGGAATCGCTCCTCCCCTTCCTCGGGCACGTACGTCACAGTAAACAGCCTCCTTAAAAAATATTAAAATCATTAAAAAAAATTAATTTTTTACTGCAGGATATAAATGTATATATATAAATACTCCTATGTTCTTCTTACTACTAATACCATCAATATTACTTATTTCCAAACAGGTTGTTATAAGAATACTCTCAAATTCAAGTTTTCATTTAAAGGGCCCTTTTGGGGTTAACGACTCCAAAGTTGAAATCCAAACCCTCGCGTTTTAACAATTCTTAGTCAGGTGTGAACGGTCAGTACAGAAGACCTTTCTAATATACACCATCGTAGTTCGCAAAGGTCATGGCGGGCCTCGGCAAAATGCCTTGCTAAAGTTGTTTCCCCAAATATTTTCTTACCACTATTACCATCTATTAGATCGCTCTCCTCATTTGGAGTGGTTAATTTTTTCTTCTTATGTGTTCTAATGGCTGACCTATGTTCATTAATCCTAATTTTGGCCGGTCTTGCTGTCTGTCCTACATATACACGGCCACATGGACATTTAATCATATAAATCACCCCTACGCTGTCACATGTATGAAATCCATGGATTTTAATCTTGTGACCTTTTGTGGGATGTTGAATGCTATCCCCTTTAATTATAGATGAGCAGTTCTGACATTTTAAACAGGCAAATGTGCCCGATCTTGTACTGCTTAACAGAGACTGTTTTTTTCTTTTTTCTGGTCGCTTAAGGTCAGCTGTTATTAATTGTTGGCCCAATGTTCTACCTTTACGGTATATCCAACGTGGGGGTTTCTTAAATAGATGCCCAAACTTAGCATCACTTCTTAACACATCCCAATGTTTCAAGATAGCTTTTTTTACTAATCCTGCGTGTCTGTCATAGACTGACACGTACATAGGGGGCTGATCTTTAATGGATTTATTAGTATTCTGCTTCAAATAATTTTCCCTAGGGGTATCGAACACCTGTCGGCCTATCATTCTGAGGTAATCCTCACTATAACTTCTGTTCTTAAATTTAGAAACTATTTTTTCCATCGCCACTAGATATTCTTCTTCACTGGAGCAAATCCTCCTCGCCCTCACAAATTGGGACTTAACCACTCCTTTAAAGACTTGGGGTGCGTGCTGACTCGTATGATGAAGAACGTTGTTACGGTCAATTTCCTTAGTATAGAGGGACGTACAGATCGTATTGTCCTGTTTCTTCACTAATACATCTAAATATGTAATACTAGACATATCTTTAGTCATAGTGAACTCGATGAGTGGATGGACCCCATTTAGGTACGCGACGAAGTGTTCAAGCTCTGGTTCAGAGCCGGACCACAGCAGGAAGACATCGTCGACGTATCTAAACCATATAACAATGTTACTGTTATATTGAGAGGTAAAGATGAATTTATCCTCAAACGATTGCATGTACAAATTAGCACTACTAGGTCCAATCGGAGACCCCATCGAAGTGCCCTGGCATCTGTAAGAACAATTGGTCACCAAAACGGAAATAATTCCTAGTCAACACAGTTTCCAACAAACGCATCAGAAACGCAATTTTCGCATTTGACAATTTAGCATCACAGCAAAAGATATCATGGATTACCGTCATCCCCTCATCTAATGGGATATTGGTAAAAAGCGACTTTATATCAAGGGTACAGAGCCAAGTAACTCTGGACATATCTATTTCCTTAATTGCTCTTAAAAATTGGCCTGTATCTTGTAAGATTCTAGGGTGACTTTTTACCGCAGGTTGTAAAAACGTATCCACAAATGCAGCTAGGGGTTCGAGGACGGACTCAACACCTGAGACAATCGGCCGGCCCGGGGGTTTTGTGATTGACTTATGTATCTTAGGAACCATATAGAGGATTGGGGTCCTTGGATTATTTTTTATTAGTATCTGTTTTTCATGGGCACTAATAATATTTTGTTCATAGGCCTCCTGAACTATACCTTGTATATATTTACATAATTCATTAGTAGGATCCTCTTTTAACGGTTGATAGACACGAGTATCCTGAAGTTGTGTCAGGGCTTCCTGAATATATGGTTCAGTATCCATAACTACTGATGCTCCCCCCTTATCAGCTTTTTTGATTGTAATACTGGGGTCATTTTTTAGATCTCTTAACGCCTCTCTTTCTTTCTTGCTAAAGTTGTTATGACTATGTCTAGCTTTATTCTCCCATTGTTCCGTCACATCCTTGATTACCATCTGTTCAAAAACCTCTAATGCAGCAGATCTAACTTCTGGGTCAAATTGACTCTGGCTTTTCAGCTTTTTAGAATACAATTTATTACTCTCAAACCGTCTATCACCTGTGGAGGAAAAAAACATTTTGCATCTTATATTACGGCAGAATTTATAGAAGTCAATGGGGAAGTCAAACATATCTAACTCTTGGCTGGGAACAAAGTTCAATCCCTTCTCTAAAACCTCCTGTTGAACGGGAGAGAGAACTTTTGATGAAATGTTCATCACAAGCGACGATTCCCTTTCTTCCTGGTGTTTATGGGGCCTTTTTCCAATGGTCCTGGATGAGAAGCTCCCACACTTGTTGTAGGAATAGCGCTGCTTTTTCCTAAAAAATCTGCATCGCTTTGTTGTGGGTGCGATCTTGTGTTCATCTGGGTGGATCTATCTCTGGAACCGGAGTCGTCAGTACCGGATGAAGCGGAGTTCCAGCCTCGTCTTTTTTGTATACCAGGCCGGGATCTTCTTTGATGACGTCTCTCTTCTGCCCAGGTGTAGACGCGATTCGCTGCATAATCCCTAGTATCTCTCTCGTATTTCTTTAATTTATTCTGTAGTAATATTTGCTTGAGTTTATCAATGTTAGCCTTAAGTTCCAAATTTGTTTTGTTCACTTCATCAATCGAGGTAGTACTTTTATATTCATCTTCCAATTTTTGAATCTCCATATGTGTCGTATCGATGGTATTTTGCAAATGCTGGATGGTGAGGATCATAAGATCCATGGAGTAGCGATTACTAATGGCAAACCATCTGTCTCTATATTTTCTATCTTCAGGTAGTAGGATAGGTTGGAGGTTGCTGCGTAATCCTCTAGGTATACGGGCTGCTTTAACATACTCTGCTAGCGCCGAAGCATGAGAGGTCAGGCTTGCTTCCTTTTTTCTCAGCTGTTCTAACCTTCGGGGATAATTAACCACAGCTTCCTCACTGTTTTTATTCCAATGAAGCCCTGCAGACTCAGCCTGCTGTAAAATCCGTGTTCTTTCTGTCTCCGAGAAACAGAACATCTCTGCCCGGACATCCGTGGTACCGGCAATCTCTTCATAAGACATTTTAGTCTCTGATAATCCAGATAAGGCTAATTTGGGACCTTAGAGTAACAGTAGTCAATATATATATGAAGTGGGCCACCTCGATACTCAATGAGCGCTTCTCAATAAGTAGGTTCTAACAGTGGGGTTCTCCACTCCCCAATTCATTCAGTCCTAATAATACAATAGAACCTTTTAAAACGTACAAAATTTTAATAAATCTTCTTAAAACTTGACATATAGACATTAACCCGTTACATACAGGATGTCAGTCTCTAGTAAATAGAAAAGAAGCTTAGCTCAAGAGTTTTTTGTTGCGACCCTCCAGGTCGTTCAGAAGTCGATAATTCGCTCACACGCCAGTGAGCTCGAGACGCCAGTGTCCGCAGGCATCGATCACGCACCTCCGTGCGACGTTTCGGGGAATTGCTCCTCCCCTTCCCCAGGCACGTACGTCACAGTAAACAGCCTCCTTAAATATATTAAAATCATTAAAAACAATAAATTCTTACTGCAGGATATAAATGTATATATATAAATACTCCTATGTTCTTCTTACTACTAATACCATCAGATATTACTTATTTCCAAACAGGTTGTTATAAGAATACTCTCAAATTCAAGTTTTCAGAAAGGCCTTTAGGGGTTTAGGGGTGATTTATATGATTAAATGCCCATGTGGCCGTGTATATGTAGGACAGACAGCAAGACCGGCCAAAATTAGGATTAATGAACATAGGTCAGCCATTAGAACACATAAGAAGAAAAAATTAACCACTTCAAATGAGGAGAGCGATCTAATAGATGGTAATAGTGGTAAGAAAATATTTGGGGAAACAACTTTAGCAAGGCATTTTGCCGAGGCCCGCCATGACCTTTGCGAACTACGATGGTGTATATTAGAGAAGGTCTTCTGTACTGACCGTTCACACCTGACTAAGAAATTGTTAAAACGCGAGGCGTTTTGGATTTCAACTTTGGAGTCCTTAACCCCTAAAGGCCTTAATGAAAACTTGAATTTGAGAGTATTCTTATAACAACCTGTTTGGAAATAAGTAATATCTGATGGTATTAGTAGTAAGAAGAACATAGGAGTATTTATATATATATACATTTATATCCTGCAGTAAGATTTAATTTTTTTTAATGATTTTAATACATTTAAGGAGGCTGTTTACTGTGACGTACGTGCCTGAGGAAGGGGAGGAGCAATTCCCCGAAACGTCGCACGGAGGTGCGTGATCGATGCCTGCGGACACTGGCGTCTCGAGCTCACTGGCGTGTGAGCGAATTATCGACTTCTGAACGACCTGGAGGGTCGCAACAAAAAAACTCTTGAGCTAAGCTTCTTTTCTATTTACTAGAGACTGACATCCTGTATGTAACGGGTTAATGTCTATATGTCAAGTTTTAAGAAGATTTATTAAAATTTTGTACATTTTAAAAGGTTCTATTGTATTATTAGGACTTGTCTGTTCTGTACCTGCACATATCTACTCCTAGTCTGTTTTATCTTGTTCCCTTATCCTGTTGGTGCCTAGCTTTGGCACTTCTGGCCTATCTGGTCAGCTGCCACTGCTGGGGACTGCTCTGAGGTAGCACCTGGTGGCTGTTGGGGTCAGCCAACCTTACCATCAAAGGCTCTGTGAAGATGCCCAATGGCCACTTAGTTACGCCCCCCCCCGGAGCAAGCCCGGCAGTGGTCCAGTGGGTCCACTACCCGCTTCATCCGCTCACCTGTTACAGTAGGATCCGGCCATGGACTCCGCTGACATTCTGCCCTCTGCTTTTTTGGTCTATGTGCAGGATCTGGTTTGTGGCAGTTCCCTTTTTGTGTGTGGGAGTGTTTTTTTTTTCTTTTTCCCTTTTTCAGGTCTTTCGTCGTTTAGAGTGTCAGTATCCCTGTACCGCTGGCTCATGGTTCACCCAGAGAGTCAGTATCCCGTCCACGGCTCTGGTTTTCCCCCGAGTGTCAGTATCCCTTTACCGCGGCCATTTTTCCCCCAAGGTCAGCATCCCTGACCGCTGCTCAGGTTCACCAAGTGCTTATCCCGTACCTTTGGGCTCAGGTTCTCCAAGTGCAGTACCCATCCCGTTTGGCTCAGGGTTCGCCCAATGTCATACCCCTGTCCGCGGGCCAGGGTTTCACCCGAGTGTCATATCCCTGTACCTTGTCAGGGTTCGTCCAGAGTGTCGACCCCCCGGCTATGGTTCACCCAATTGCATTTCCCTTATTTTTGGCTCAGGTTTTCGCCCAGAGTGTCAGACCCGCCCCGCTGCTCAGGGTTCCCCAAGAGTCAATACCCCGTACCACTGGCTCATTTTTTCCCCAATGTCAGACCCAAAACCGCGGGCTCAGGGTTCCCCCAGAGTTCAGATCCCTTTACCGCTGGCCTTTTCACCCAAGTGTCAGTACCCCTGTACCTTGGCTAGTTCGCCCAGAGTGTCATACCCCCAGTCCTTGCTCGGTTCTCCAAGGTCAGTACCCCTGTCCGCGGGCTCTGGTTCACCCAGTTTGCTTTTTCCCCCTGTACCGTTGGCTCATGTTCCCCCCAAGTGTCATACCCGAAACCGCTGGCTCAGGGTTTCCCCAAGGTCATACCCCCTTACCGCGGCCATGTTCGCCAGAGTGTCATATCCCGTCCCCTGGCTCAGGTTCGCCCAATGTCAGTATCCCAGAAAACCGCGGCTCATGGTTCGCCCAATTCAGTATCCCTGAAAACCGCGGGCCCCCAGGTTCCCCCAGATGTCATATCCCTTTCCCGCTGGCTCAGGTTCCCCAAGTGTCGTATCCCGTCCCCCGCGGGCTCAGGTTCGCCCAATGTCAGTATCCCTGCCCGCGGCTTTGGTTCGCCCAAGGTCATATCCCGTACCGGTGCTCATGGTTCGCCCAAGGGTCAGTGTCCCTGTACTGCTGGCTCATGGTTCACCCAGAGTGTCAGATCCCTGTACCGCTGGCTCATGGTTCGCCCAATGTCAAAACCCTGAAACCGCGGGCTCAGGTTCCCCCAAGTGCAGTATCCCGTACCGCGGCTCATGGTTCCCCCCAAGTGTCATACCCTGTCCCCCGGCTCAGGGTTCGCCCAAGTGCAGTACCCTTACCGCTGGCTCATGAGCCCAACATCTTTACCCGTTGCCTGGCTTATGGTTCCCCAGAGCGTCTGCACCCTTGCTGGCCAGGGTTTTCCCAAAGCGTTTGCACCCATCCTGGCTCATGGTTCCCCCAGAGCGTTTGCACCCGTGCCTGCTCATGGTTCCCCGAGCGTCGCACCCGTTGCCTAGCTCAGGGTTCCCCCAGGCTCTCACCCTTGCCGGGCTCATGGTTCCCCAAGCGTCTTTAACCCCCGTTGCCTTCCATGGTCCAGCCCAAGAGTCCGTTTGGCCAGCTCATGTCCCACCCAGAGGCCTTTGGGCCAGCCAGGGTCCAGCCCAAGCGTCCGTTTGGCCTACTCATGGTCCCCCCCGGGCGTCCGTTTGGCCACTCATGGCCACCCAGAGCGTCCGTTTGGCTTAGCTCATGGTCCACCCGAGCTTCCGTTTGGCCTAGCTCAGGGCCCCCACCCAGAGCGCCCTTTGGCTTAGCCATGGTCCCCCAGAGCGTCGGCTTGGCCTGCTCATGCCCCAAGCCCAGAGCGCCTTTTGGCCGCTCATGGACCAGCCCCAGCGTCTGTTTGGCCTAGCTCAGGGCCAGCCCAGAGCGTCCTTTTGGCCAACTAAAGCCCACCCAGAGCTCCGTTTGGCTTAGCCATGGTCCACCCGAGCGTCCGTTTTGGCCCCTAATCTCATGGTCCAGAGGGGCGGCGGCCCACACCCTTCCTTCCTTTTTATTCCCACATGTGCGGCAGGTTGGGCTTCCTCTCCAATCCCCTTCCACCTGGGGGTTTAAACTTTTCTCCCCACACCCCGCCTGACCCCTTGTTGTGTTATGTTTCTTTTGGTGTATCTGTTTTTCCCCGGTGTTGTCTTCTTTTTTGTTATTTGTCTGGTGTGCGCATCTTCTTTTTTTGTGCCCTTTTGTGGTATCCTCTATAGTTTTAGTCTCCATTTTTTTTTCCCATGTGTTTCTGCACTTGCGTAGCTTCTTTTCCATGTTTATCCCTTTTATTCCTACCAAGTCCTACCCGTTTTGTTTGCCCCTTTTTCCATGTCTGTGAGTTTCCTTGCCATTCTCGTCATATCCTGTCCCGGGCTCAGGGTTCCCCAAGTGTCAGATCTCTGTACCCGGGCTCATGGTTCGCCCAAGGGGTCATATCCCTTTTAACCCGCGGCTAAAGGTTAGCCCAAGCCTGAAAACCCGTTGCCTGCTTAGGTTCGCCCCAAGCGTCTGCCCCCCGTTTTCCTGGTTCTGGTTCCCAAGACTTTGCACCCTTCCGGGCTCAGGGTCGCCCAAGAGCATTTGCACCCGTTTCCTGGCCAGGGTTCCCCAAGGTCTGAAACCCTTGCCTACTCAGGGTTCGCCCAGAGCTTCTGCACCCGTTGCCTGGCTGATGGTTCGCCCAGAGCGTCTTCACCCGTTGCCTGGCTCAGGGCCAGCCCCAGAGCGTCCTTTGGCCACTCATGGTCCAGACCAGAGGGGCCGTTTGCCAGCTCATGGTCCAGCCCAAAGCGTCCTTTTGGGGCCTAGCTCATGTCCACCCAGATTCCGTTTGCCTACTCAGGTCCACCCAAGCTCCTTTGGGCCAGTCCAGGGCCCAAACCCAAGCGCCGTTTTGGCCTACCAGGGCCAGCCCAGACCCCTCCTTTTGGCCTAGCCAGGTCCAGCCCAACGTCCATTTGGCCTAGCTCAGGGTCAGCCCAGATGTCCTTTTGGCCTACTCAGGTCAAGCCCAAGCGTCCTTTGGCCTAGCTCATGGTCCAGCCCAGACGTCCATTTGGGCCTACTATGGCCACCCCAAGCCCCCTTTTTGGCCAGCTCATGGTCCACCCAACGTCCTTTTGGGCCTAGCTATGGTCCAGCCCAGACGCCTTTTGGGCTACTCATGGTCCAGCCCAAGCACCCTTTTGGGCCCTACTCATGGTCCGCCCAAAACGTCCTTTTTGGCCCCTAGCTCGGGGTCCACCCCCGAGTGTCCTTGGGCCTAGCTCAGGGCCCCACCCGACGCCTTGGGGCCTACTCAGGTCCGCCCAGAGCGTCCGTTTGGCCTACCAGGGTCCAGCCCAGAGCGTCCTTTTGGCCTAGCTCTGATCCAGCCCAAGCGTCCTTTTGCCGCCATGTCAACCCCCAAGCGCCGTTTGGGCCTAGCTCAGGGTCAAGCCCAGAGCGCCTTTTGGGCCTAGCTCATGGTCAAGCCCAACAATCCCTTTTTGGCTTAGCTCATGTCCACCCAGAGCGCCTTTGGCCACTCATGGTCCACCCCAGTCGCCCTTTGGCCTAGCCGGCCAGCCCAAGCGTCCTTTTGGGGCCAGCTCAGGCCGCCCAGACTCCGTTTGGGCCCCTAGCCATGGTCCGGGCCCAAGCGCCTTTTGGGCCAGCTCGGCCAGCCCAGAGCGTCCTTTTGGCCTGCCAGGTCAAGCCCGAGCACCCCCTTTTTTGGCTTAGCCATGGCCAGCCCAAGCGCCGTTGGCCTAGCTCATGGCCCCAGCCCATGCGTCCGTTTGGCCAGCCAGGCCCCGCCCAGGCGTCCGTTTGGCCTAGCCAGGGGCCAGCCCAACGCCGTTTGCCTAGCCATGGTCCAGCCCAGACGTCCTTTCCCTAGCTCATGGTCCCCCCAGAGCGCCTTTTTGGGCCTAGCTCTTTGGTCCACCCCCAAGCGTCCGTTTGGCCAGCTCATGGTCCACCCAGACCCCGTTTTTGGGCCTGCTCATGGTCCACCCAGAGCGCCTTTTGGCCTCTCAGGGCCCACCCAGATCGTCCTTTGGCCTAGCTCATGTCCACCCAGACGTCCTTTGGGCCCTAGCCAGGGCCCACCCCAACGTCCATTTTGGCCTAGCTCAGGGTCCAGCCCAGAGCCCGTTTTGGCCTAGCTCTGTCCACCCCGAGCGTCCGTCTGTTGTCTACTCATGCCCAGCTCAGACGTCCGTCTGTTGTCTAGCCATCCCCCCAGCCAACGTCCGTTGGGCCTAGCTAGGGCCCGCCCGAGCCTCGAGTCCCCGTGGCTTACGGCCGCCGACCTTCTGGTCCCCGGGCTTACGGGTCTCGCCCTGAGTCTTCTAAACCCCCGTGCTTACTCTCGCCCTACCTTCTAATCACCGGGCTTACGGTCTCGCCCTAGCCTTCTGATCCCCGTGCTTTTCGGTTTCCCCGACCTTCATATTTCCCCCGGGGGTTTCGGGCCCCCCTGTTCCACCCCCCCTCCCTTCTGCTAGTGCCCTGTTTGTTCCCCTGTCACCTCCATTTCCAGGTTTTTCCCCGACGCTAGCACCTGTAGCTTTTTTTTGGGGTTGCCCCCAATTTTTCGGGCCCCAGACCCAGGGGGAATTTCCATTTTATGGATTGGGGAGGAGGGGCTTAAGGAGGGGGGTAATGCCCAGGGCCGCGCCGCGTTCCTGCCTTCGCTGCGGCCCCCTTGTCCCGTGAGCGCTCCTTAGCCGCTGCTTACCCACCTGTGATTTGCTGTGCGGGTTTCCCATCTGGCCATGCGCCCTCCACTTGGTTTTCTGCCCTGTTTTTCCCCCCGCTCTAAGAGAGCAGCACCACATTTGCCTTTCTTTATTTCCCCCCATGTGCGCGAGGTGGGCTTCCTCTCCAATCCCCTTTCCCCCGGTGGTTAAAAGCCTGCTTCTCCTACACTCCCCCCCTGATCCTTGTTTTTGGGTTTGTTTCCCTTTTGGTGAATCTGTTTTGCTTGTGTTTTCCTTTTGTTAGTGGGGCTGGTGTGCGCAAAGCTGTCTTTTTTGTGTGCTTTGGTATCCTCATGTTTGGTTTCCCATGTTGTTTTCCTGTTTGTCGCATCTTGTCTGTGAGCTTTTTTTCCTGTTTATGCCTTAGTTCCTACCAAATCCTATCGGGTTTTTCTTGTCCCGTTTCCATGTCTGTGATTTCCTTCCTTGTTCTCTGTCGTGTTTTGCCCTGGGCATGCCTTTTCCCTTGCCATCCCCCAGCTTGAAAACTGCTTTTCCTGTTTCCCCTTCCTTGTTTTTCGCCTGTGTCTTGCCTTGGTTCCTTACCGGGGGCCTAATTAAGTCTCTCTGGTCTCTTGTATTTCTTGGTCTTGTCCATCTGTCTGTTTTGTACCTTGCCTTCCTTTTACCTTCTTTCTTGGGATACTTTTCCGTCCTTGTCTGTTTTTGTACCCCGCACATATCTACTCTTATCGTTTTAATCTTTTTCCCTTTTCCGTTTGGGGCCTAGCCTTGCCTTCTGGCCTGTCTGGTCAGCTGCCCCTGCGGGGGCTGCTCTGGTTAGACCTGGGGGCTTTGGGGGCAGCCAACTTTACCTCAAAGGGGTCGTAAGATGCCCAAAGGCCCTTAGTTAAAGCCCCTTCGGAGCAAGCCCGGCAGTGGTCCAGTGGGTCCACTACCCGCCTCACCCGCTCATCCGTTACACCCATGGTCCCCGAGGAAGCAAATACATTCATAACGACTGTTTTCCAAATAAACCAGGCAGCCTTTGGTTTACAAAACTAAACTATGGCAAAGATTTGGTAGTAGTGATGTTCCCATTGCCAAACAAATGTCACCCCCAAAGTTCTCCTCTTTTGGATCATCAAACAACAAGGAAAATTTGAGCTTTTGCTTAAGACGTAAAAACTTTGTTCTAATCTGCCTACTTCTTTAAATTGTACAGCAGTGTGGTTGTAGTGGAACACTTCTTCAGAGTGATGCAGTTTGTAGCATTACCTGACCTGTAGGATACCACCTTTGGGGGCGGGTTTTCCCGACTGCAGGGGGCTTTTTTTTCCTTTAGAAAAAATCACCTGAAGGGTTAAATCCCTTTACAGCCGGGGACTTTTAAAGGGAAAATGTCAAAAAAAGTTTTCATCACGTGTCATTTAAACCCTGCCCTTCTTGTATGCCAACATAGTATGTCCCCTGTTTCCCAGGTCATGCTAATAATAGTAACTTAAGAAAAGTGTTCATGTGTTAACTAGAGATGGCTAATTTCTCAAAAAATTTTTGGCATAATTATTTTCTACCTGAATTTAAACGCGTTAAAAAAAAAAGCTTTTTCCTTCGCAGAAGCCTTATGTGTTGTAAAAAAACTTGGCCATCTAAATATGCATAGGAATGTGGTTTTTGGTCTTCATACTGTAAAAAACGCGACTAACCCGGGAGGATCTTTTTTTATTTAACTTTTCTGAAAAGAGTGAATACAAACGTTTCTCAAGAGGGATTATTCAACAGGTTTGGATTAAGTCTTTCAATCTCTTCGTGGGCTCTCTTCGGCGGCAAGCCTGCACGTGGGGGGAAACCCCCTCCCACAATGCGTGTTTTGAGACCAACCAGCACTCTTCAATAGGGCACTTGTAGAGCACTGGGAAACCCTTCTAGTCTGATGGGTTATAACACTCCACCCCAAACCCCCTTCAAAGCAGGGGGACACAACCCACCTCCCCCACTCTCTTCCTCCAACCCCCCTCTGGGCCCCCCCAACTCCCCCCTTTCCTCCTCCTGTCCCGTGTCCCCTCAAAACTTTCCCCCCGTAATCAGGCAACACCACACTTCATCTCAAATATTCGGGACCCTCACTGGGTGATGGAATTACTACACCCCCTTGTTACCCCGCCCCAGGGGTTAAAGGGTTTCTCACGACGGATTTTCATCCACCTTGGTGCTGCCTAAGAGCTGTAGTTTTTTTAAAATCAGGGCGGAGCACTGGCTTCCTGGGGCCTCCCCCCCTCCTTTCTCTAGGTGACGTCATGCGCTGCGCTCGCTTTCCCATGCTAACAGCAATGGAAGGGAGAAATCTCAATCACAGAGTTCCTTTCCCCGCTGCTGCCCAAATTTCAATATATCCCCGTTAACAGCACATTTTTTCTCTCCCCATACCCCCATACATGACCGGGGCCGGGGGCCCCACACAGGGAATTGAGCGGGGGGGAACGTCAAAAAATTTCCGATGTGTTGATTTGCATGGAGTTTTCTCATGCTACATCGGGCTTTTCTGTTTAAATTCTATTCACTACGTTGACTTTTCCCCCTGCCTGAATAAATTCATTCAGCAGTAACGGGTTGGAAACAGAGAGTGAAATGCTAATTTGGGCAGACCAGGCAAAAGAGAGGGCAGAAATAGTTAACAGCATGAATAAAATTTTGGCTGAGACACAGATAAGCACAGGGGAGATACGGGGGAGCAGTATGCCTGCCAAAATCACTCGCTGGCGCAGGCAGAGCGGGGACGAGAGAAAGGACGGGAAAGATAGTTAAACTTGTGGCTCCCCTCCCCCCGCGACCTGGTGATAAATGCCGGGGAAAACAGCCATCAGGAAACAAGCAGGTCGGGGACAAGAGACCTCAGCACCCTGAAGCCCCCTAAAAACAAGTTTTCTAGAAATCATAGGAATTTTTTTATTTACATATATTGCAAACTCTTGTTTTTTTAAGATCTTTAATTTGAATGACAACTTTTAGGAACAACCCCTTTAAGGTTTTCCGTCCCGGAAACCAGTTTTCACCACATATTCTTCATAAGCTTGGCTTCTGCCAAAGTTGGAACTTGGGGGGCCCCTTCGGTGGGCTCAGGCCCGGAAACCTCGGGTCTCAAAGGCACACTTACCTTATCCCAAAGGGGGGGATTATCCATTGGGGGAAGCCCCCACTCCCCCTTCAATATCTGGGGCACCGAGGGGGTCGGGGGGCACTCCTTTCACCCTTTGGGGACAAAATACAGTCCAAAAGGTTTCCGATACAACATTTCTGGCGGGCCCCCTTTCCCCCCCTTTCCGCCTATTCAAAGACTGGATAAAAAGGGGGTTGGGTTGGGGGACACTTCGTAGGGGAGTGGTTTTCCCCCGCCAACAAGTTTTCCTTTTCCCCGGGCCGCTTGTCCTTACCATTACTCTTCTCCCCGGTGCAAAAGGAAGCTCTCTCAAACTCGATTCACTGCAACCGCGGGAGCACCGGGGAGCAACCAGGGCATACTTTTCTGCACCTTTCTTGCGATGATCTCCCACCAATTTTGGGGGGGTCCACTTTGGTTCTTCCCCCTCATCACTCGGGGTCCATCATGAAGCAGAATGGGCATCTTTCCCCCCTTTCCATTTCTCCGAACATCAGCATAAAGGCGAATATCCCGTGGTGAGTGTATTGTTTATTATAGTCCCACACCACTCAACCACAAAGACCCGGGCCACCTCTCCCTCTGTCTTCCTCTATAGGTCCGTAACATTTGCAGCAAGGTTTCTGTTCATAGTGCTTGCAAGCGCCATATTCCCTTGTGGGTGGTATGGGGAGTGGCCGTGTCTCCTGATTGGTAGAGACGACACAGTTCTCGATCACCGTACCCTCAAAGCAGGCCCCCCTGATCGGAATGTAGCTATTGGGGCACCATACATTAAATGAATTCTTCCACATGGCCAAGCGGTGTCCTCGCGCTGTTTGGCACACATTCGGTCAATTCTCCAACCTGCAATTTTTTGGTGAAGTGGTCGATTATAACCCACCAGATATTTGAATCCCCCGTATGATTCCTCCACAGTAAAGGTAGTCCATCAACCAGCTGTAGTGATAAAATGACTGAATACTCCTCAATGGAGCCCTGCTTTCCGTGGCTCGTGCTAACACCACAATTTCTACATCTGTTTGCCATACATTCTCTGCCCAGTTTGTCTCATGTGATGGTGAAGTCATGTACCTCTGTAGCCACTCAAAGGTCATGCAGGACCAAAATTCCCCTTTTTCTCGTGCAACCCACTGGATCAAGTGCCCTCTACCTCCTTCGAAGGTAACCACCACGTTGCCAGACAGTGTCAATTTCCGAGGCATTTGCACTTGCCGCGTAGAGTACCCCCATCTCGGCCATGCATTCCATTCCTTCTGGCCGCCACGCTTCTTCCCTTCCAGCGACAGGATACATTCCAGTTCCTCTGGTGTGGCTTTGATCCGCTGAGCCCGCCTCTTACCAACTTCGTAATCTGGGAGGAGTATCACTCCCCTGTCGACTTCCCATCCTCGACTGTGCCTCCAGTCCCCACCCCCCAGTAGCTTGGTCCGAACAACAGCGTGCGAACCTCTGGGAGCGAACCTTGGTCCCGACGAAGTTAGGAGTTTTCATTCTTCTTCACGCTTCTTCATCGTGACAAGCAATGGGTCTATTACTCACAGAGCGTTCAACGGGACCAGTGGCATACTGCATTAAGTTTTCCTACACCCTGTACGGAATACCTAGCGTTTGGAAGTGGTAACTTGCTGAGCTCCGGCCATCCACCGCTGCTCCAAAGCCCCCAACTGGTCTGTATCCAATGTAACCTATGGGTTTAAATTGTCGGCACACACGTAAACTGTGGCCTGTCAGAAATGTCCTAAAGCAAACTTTTCTGTTCGCGCCAACCACCCGCCCAAACTCCAGTTTTGAAGGAACTGTAAATATCTGGATTCCTCTCTCCCCATCTCTCAAAGTCCTACTGCATAATAACGCGTAATGACTGCTCATCTTGGCCGCCCCTGTTACTGGGTAAGCGACGCTCCCAAGCCTATATGAGGCTCCCGTCAATTTTTGTAACCCAGAGGGCGAGAGTCAAGCCTTAGAAGTCAGCGTAAGCTAAATGGGCACTAGTTAACAGTCCTCTTTAGTTCTAGGAAGCCCATTCGCATTCCTTATTCATGGAAGACTATTCTATGATTGGCCTCCTCCGGGGCCCTGCCCCCTGGAGAACGAGCATATAACGGGGCGGTCGAATCTTGGCAAGAGTCTTTCATGAACCGGTCGGTAGTACCCTACCAGTCCCCGAAGGAAGATCTCAGTTCATTGGCTGAGTGAGATGGCCCCTAGCCTGCACTGCCCCGAACCTTTGGAGCTATGGCTGTACCCCTATCTCATAACTTGAGAACTACATGTCCAAGTACTCGATACTTCTGACCCAGAACCAGATAACATTTAGAGGGTTTTCAACTTTACCCATAGCCGTCTCTTACCGTGCTAGCACCGATCCAGCTGTTTCTAGTGTTCCGCGACAAGGTGGGGCGAGAGTATAATGATAGTCGTCCAACATAAATGAGCCAACATATCGTAATTAAATCCCCCAAACACAGTTCCAACAACCTCTGAGAAATGTGCAGGGTCATTATTAATCCAAACGCATGCTGTAGAAAAACTCAAACAGTCCCTAGGAGTAATGAAAGCCGTCTTCTCCCGTCCACCTTACCGGCAATTGTGACACTGCCGAATTAAACCACTGGCTAGAGTCCCCGGGGTGGAGAAATACAGACCTGAGCCCCGTCCTAGGCCCCAACGAATCTTCAATGCGGGGTAATGGTAAAGCAATCCCTCCCCGAGCAACGCGTTCTAAGAACCCTATAACGACACAGAACCGAGATGTCCCATCCTTCTCTTTACTAACACGATCGGAGAGGCCCAGGGGCTCTACTGGGCGAATCACCTGTTGCTCCTGCATTTGCCCTTAACCATGTTCTTTGACCTCCTGATAAAGGGCTGGAGTAATCTGTCGTAACGCGGTCCCGAAACGGATAGCATCCCCTGTCGGGATCTCCGTGTCCAAGTCTGCGTGAGGCCGAATTCGCCGTCATGCATCGAGAAAGCCCCCCATATGGGCCTCCAAAACCAAGGACAACTTCCCCTTTTCTTTCACCGTCAACTTGGTCCCTTCTGGGCCACACTGCATTCAGACGACGCTCAACTGAGGAAAGGGGTCCTCCTCTGCCCTCACCTGCACAGGTTACCATTCCTCATCCCCTCTCGGCCACCTCAAGCTCCCAATCGCGGCTGTCCCCAGGTCTGTACACTCTCGTAGCCGGGTACACCTCTACCAGTGTTTTTCTCGAAGCAGTGTCACTGCATGATCATTTACATTCATGACCCGAGACCAATACCCGGCCCTGCGTACTCACACAGAGTGCGGATCCCACTGCTACTCCTTCCATCTGGAAGGCCGGCTCTAAACCGATCACTGAGTACCCTGTACCTTCCTATCAGTACCTGACAGGCAGGTATATCATCAACCCGTGCCATGCCTGATACAACTTAATGTTTAGAAGAGTACCCTCCACTCTATCACACGTATCTCTTCACTCTCTACACTTAAAATACAACACATCCACAAGCCAGCACTGCCCCCACACCTCAATCCACATATGTCCGAAAGCCCCTGTAAACCTGATGGGTGGTCCGATGATCAGGCACGCCCGCTTCCAGTACTCTTCGGTCCCAGCTCTTGGCCATCAGTCCGTCAATGCTTGTATACATTCATACACAGAATCACTGGTACTCCTGGAATCCATAGTTTCTGTACCACCACACACCCCCTTTCCTTTCCCAGGTGTCCCCAGAACTCGATGTCAGCTTTTGCATGACCCAATACAATCTTGAATAGAAGGTTATTACGGCTTTTTAGACTCACCCAGAGGCGCTGTCTTAAACATGGCGGTGGAAAGTGCCTCTCAAAAGCCACCCTAGCGAGGGTGGTGACTTGTGCAGCCCGGATCCACCAGGCACAGGTAAATTCCACCCCATTAATCCTGGCTTTTGATTACCGGGCTCTCTCCCCAATTAAGATCCCTAGCCCTCCATTCTCCACATAGGGCATATCTTCAGCATTTCCTCCTGCGTTTCGCCAAAGTCCCTGAAGTTCTCTAAGCACTTCCTCCAGGGAATTTCATTTTAGCTCTAGTGTGATTCTCCGGACCTGGTGCTACCCTCACTTGTGGCCTAACCACGGTCCGCCTCCACCCATCCTCCTCTTTCTCCAACTTGATCATTTCTTTAACACCTGGTTGAAGGTCAGTGACGAGGGTCCAGTATTAACCCCTCCCTCACGGTCCTCCCGTAGTGACTGAACTTCTCAAATCCTAAGCAGAAAATGTCTCAGCACCCAGCAGCTCTGTATTGGCGAAGGCTGTTAGCGCCATGTTTTCTTCTTTTCTCTTTTGCAAAGCAGTCATAACTCCTGTAGGCCGTTGCATACTCTGGGGTAATGTCCTCGACCTCTTTCGACAACTGGTCGAAGAATCTCTTCTTAACACTCCGCTGCCTGCGACGAGACGTCTCATAAACATCCTCTAGGATACTCAATCTGCTCAAAACTTGCCCTTTTGACGCAGAGTGTAGCATAACTGCCGTTTTCCGGCTGTTCCTCCTTCAAGGTTACTCAGTGCCAATATCTGCTTTCAGATGTGGGGCAAATGTACACAACCGGGCAGCCGCCCCATCTATAGTCTTTCTTCCAATCCTCGAGCGACAACATTGTCACCACAAAACTTGGTAAGTGGGCTCAGTAAATGCGCCCACCGGACTGTAGGTGGAATGCCTGACGAGCGGAAGTAACTCTGTCAGTCGCCATATCAGTAGCCCATCCTGTCGCACTAACGCCAAATGTAAAAAACGCAGACTTAACCCCAGGATACTTTCATTTTAAACTTTACTGATAAAGAGTAATACAAACATTTCTCTAAGAGGTATTATCAACAGGCATTGTAGATTAAGTCTTTCAATCTCTTCGTGGTCTCTCTTCGGCGCAAGCATGCACCGTGGGGAGACTCCCTCTCCCACAATGCGTGTTGTTCTGGACCAACCAAGCAAGCTCTTCTATTAGGTACACTTGCATAAGAGGGCACTGTTAACCCTTCTAGTCTGATGTGGTAGTAACTTGCTCCACAAAAAACACACACACTTCTTCACAAGCAGGTTGAGACCACTCCCATCAAGCCTCCTCAACATTCTTTCTCTCCACCAACCCCTCTCTGGCTCCCAACTCCTCCCTTTCCTCCTCCAGCCCGTGTCCCCTCAAACATTCCCCCTGAATCAGGACAACTACCAACAACCTTTTTATCAGCCCACAAACACACGTCAAATATTCTGGCGCAATCTACTGGGTTGGAGTGGACTATACTACATCACCCCACCCATTGCTCTTACATCGCATACATGCACAATGACTAGCTGGTTATATAGCATGCGCACAATAGACGACAGATGACAGCCCGCCGCTATTAGACGCTTCACACTATAACTCATGAAGTGGATCCACTGACCACCACAAGCGATGAGTAAAGCCACGCCAGGGAGTGGAATCTAATAGGTCCGGATTCCCTTCACAGAACCGCCGCAAAGCGGGAAGGACTTGCTGCGAGCGGATTGCTACCCAAGGATCGCTACCCCTACAAACGTGAACTTGCTTAGCGGTGGCAAAGCTGTAGTGACTTCTTGCGGTACAGGAATCAGTGAAACAGGGCTGTAGTTGGGGACAGGCAGAAAGGTCAAATCCATCACATTGCTAAAGCCAAAAACTAAACTAGAGTTGATCCTAAAACAGAATGACCAGTAAATGGATATTTGAGCATGTCTTCCTGTGTTCTCTGTATCCACTCCTGCTTTTGGCTACTTAATCATCACACAATCCTGATCCTTTTCATTCCTTCTGACAGATTAAAAGAAGGGGAAAACCAAACATAGTGGCAACGTCGTAGAGGGGTGGAAACAGCATTAGGAAACCAAAGGGTATTCCATTTGAACGTGGTCAGTTGGCGCAAATCACTAAACACAGAGTGGCAAATGCAGGTTGAGAAGGGGCAGAAAATCGAAGGCCACAAAGTGGCACAATCACACGAAAGGAGGTGGCAGCAACATCAGTAGGCCACAGAGTGGCCCCAATGACAGGTTGAAAAGTGAAGAAACCCCACAAACCCACAGAGTGGCAAATGACAGGTTTGTGAAGGTGGCAGCAAATCACAAACCAAAAAGTGGCACAATGACAGTTGGGAAAGGTGACAGCAACATCTACCCACAAGGGCAAAATCACACAGAATGGGGTGGCACCCAAACATAGTGGCCACAGAGTGGCACAATGACGGTTTGGAAGGGGCAGCAACATACTAGACCAAAGAGTGAAAAATGAAGGTTGAGAAGGTACAGAAACTGATAGACCACAGAGTGGCACTTACACAGTAGAAGGTGGCAGCAACTCACAACCCCACAGAGTGGCACAATGACTGTGGAGGTGGCGAAACATACTAGCCCACAGAGTGGAAAATTGACAGGTTGAAAAAGGTGGGCAACTGAGTAGGCCAAGGTGCAAATGAAGAGTGTGGAGGGGATGGCAATACCAGTCCCGGGTAAAGAGGTGGGTGCAGAGGGAGCTTTGGGCGCAAATGTTGGCGTCGGCGGGGGGGGCAATAGTACTGAGGCAGGTACCCGAAGAATCCAGCTCTTTTCAAATTTTGGGGTTTAAGGCGTCATGATGATCTAATCGAGCTAAGGGCATGGTTGGGTGGAAACCCGGGCCGACCACGCTGTTCATCTTGACAAAGGTGAGTCTCCCCACATTTGGGGTGGACAAGCGAATTCCCTTGGGGTAAATTTTGGGCCCCCCGCAGCTGAAAAACCCCCTTCTATTCCAATACGGCCCGGGGAGGACGCTTCTCTATGCAAAACCGGCAAGTTGCGGCCACACTCAAGATTGGGGTGCCCATAGTCCAGCGGATTTCGCCTGGGGTGGAGAGTGCTGTCCAAGTAGGCCACCACCTGCTGGTTCAGGGTTGCTGCGGGTCCTGCTGCGCTGTTGGTGAGTACTCTCCCCCACAAGGGGGTGAGGGAAACTTCTCATCAAAAGACCCCGACTTTTGGTGCTGCGATGAGCTGTTGTCCTACCCCCCCCCCCCCACAGTAGCCGGGCCGTGGTAATAGCCTGAGGAACCCCGTCAGCCTGCCGGAGGTGGATGATGGCCACATAGGGAGCGGCCAACTGACTAATAGGATTTCCTATATACTAAGTTTCTCCTCCCTTTCGGTAGGTGGAAAAAAGGCACCCATTTTGGACCGGTAGCGAGGGTCCAAGAGGGTGGAGAGCCAGAAGTCATCCTTCTGCCGGATGGTAACTATTCGGCTGTCACTAGCCAGGCAAATCAGCATGCTGTGGGCCATCTGCGCACGTGACTCTGAGGGACTCTCTGCCTCCATCTCCACTGTATACTGCCACGGTGTGTCTGGGTCATCTGCCTCGTATTCCTCGTCTTCCTCTTCCAGATGCTCCTGTTCCTCCTCTCCTGTCAGCTGAATAGAAAAACCACTCATTTTGCCAGATACTGCTTGTGCTCCAATGTCCTCCTTCTCCTCCTCCAGTTCAGCCCCCACTGGACTCACGTGGCCATGAGATGTAGTCGACATGTCTCCAGTCCCCTGACCAGATAAATTTTGCAGCATCTGTTCCAGAATTCCTGTCCGCTTGGATCATCAAAAAATCGTTAATGGCCTTTCTCTGTTCATAGAGTCGGTCCAACATAGCGAGGCTGGAATTCCAACGGGTGGAAACATTGCATATCAGCCTATGTTGGGGGAGGCCGTTCTGATGCTGCAACTCACGGAGGGTGTGCTTGGCTTTGTAGGAATGTTTGAAGTGCATGCAAAGTTTCCTGGCTATTTTTAGAATATCTTGCAGATGGGTAGACTTCAGGAACCTATTGACAACCAGATTGAACTTGTGCGCAATGCAGGGTACATGGGTCATCCCTCCTCAGTGCAGCGGGGACACCATGTTTCTTCTATTGTCTGTCACCATGGTTCCGATTTGCAGTTGTCGTGGAAAAAGCCACACATTGATTTCTTGTCGCATGACACCCAGTGAGCCGTAAATGACATGTACTGTCCCTGACTGTAGTTACAGCTCCACAGGTCCGCGCTGCCATACATCTTGGAAGACACCGATAGGCTCAAGGACTGGCCCAATTTCTGTTCTACATATTTGTGCAGGACTGGTACTGCCTTTTTTGAAAAGAAATTATGTCTTGGGACTCTCCACCTTGGCTCGGCACAAGCCATTAGTTCTCTGAACAGTGTAGAGTCCACCACTTGGAAAGGGAGGGACTGCAGTACCAACAACTTGGACAGGAGCACAGTCAGCTTATGCACCTTAGGATGGTTGGACGCATACTGCTGTCTCTTGGCAATCGCCTCTGTGAACGACTGCTGGCGCCATGAGAGGCGAGGAGCAGGAGCATCTAGACCGGTAGATGATGGGAAAGACAAACCACTCCCTTCGGCAGAGGTGGTGGAGCCTTGACTGACTGAAATGGCATGTGTGCCACTGGGCGCTGCTGCTGTTGCTGCAGTGGCAGGATGGACCACCACATTCAAGACACGTTTCTCCCAGGTCACTGGATGGTGATGCTGTATGTGTTTACGCAGGGCCATGGTGCCAACGTTAGCTCCCTGGCAACGCTTCACTTTCTGCCCACAGATTCTACATATACACATGTTCAGCTCCTCCGGTGTTTTAGCAAAAAACTGTCACACCACCGAGTAGGTGATTTTACCGGCAACACTCTGCACTGAGTGACTACTACCGCTGCTGCTTCGCTGAGCCCCTGTGCCCCTACTTTCTTGAATCTGCAAAGCAGGTTTTCTACCCCGTGGTCGTTTGGCTCCCTGACGCGCAAGCTGACACACTCTTCTCCCGACAATGATGATGAAGCCCTTGCTTCACCCGGTTCCCAAGTGCGGCTATATCGTCATCGATTTGTGTTTACCCGTCACTGCTATTCTCCTCAACAATCTCGTATGCAGAGCCTGACTGCTTACAACACTCCTGTGCCACTCTCCACATCACTATTTTCCCGCCTACTGCAAGAAGCAGCGGATGTCTGCCCCACCTTTTCGCTGCCAAGTAGCTGCTGACTGTCCTCAAAGAGTTCTTCCTCGCTGTATAGTGGCGCTGAGCCCAGACCACATAGTAAATCTCTGGCTGAGTGAACCGGATGGGACAGAGGCGGATTGAGTACAGTTGAGGGCCGCTGACCCACTCCCGGGCCATGCCAACTAAGGGTTGTGTCTGACGTTCCCACCGACTCTTGGCTGGGGTTGTCAGATGTCATCTGGGAGGAAGTGGATGACCTAGTCAACCAATCAAGAACCCTTGGGTTGCTGGTCAACACACTGCCGCTAGATGACACCGGCAGTTCTGGCCTCACCGAGTCACCCCTGCTGCGATGTCCCCTTACTGTGCTGCGACCTGTGCCTGCTCCAGGAATGTTTGTGCCACTGCCACTCGCATGTGAAGGGCCTGCCACCTCTCTGTCTGACATACTATTTGATCAAAAAATGTAATTAAGCCTTGGGTATGAAGTACCATACAGAACAACCAGATGTAATTTAGGCATATATAGGACCAAAAAATATAGGCACCCTGTATTTTAGTCCAAATTACCCCACAATCAAGAAGTTAAATGAAGCTTTTGGCATGAAATATCCTACAAAAAATCAGATGTAATTTAGGCGTAAATAGGATCAAATAATACAGCCACCTTGTATTTTAGTTCAAATTACCCCACAATCAAGAAGTTAAATTAAGCCTTGTGTATGAAATATTGTATAGAAAAACCAGATGTAATTTAGGCGTATATGGGACCAAAAAATACAGACACCCTGTATTTTAGTCCAAATTACCCCACAATTAAGAAGTTAAATTAAAGGGGATGTATTGCTCCATCAGTTTGGCTGTTTTCTTGTAGCTTGATTTTCTCAGTTTCTGAAAACCAGGGGCGTCACTTCCGCTCCCAGCTGGGTGTTTCTTAACTGAAGAGGGTTGACATCATCCCCCCCGTCGTTGTTCATCCTCGCTTGCATGTCAGTGTGTTTCTCCCCCCCCCCCCCCCGCTCTCTGTCTGAGTCCACATTTCACTGTGTCGTTCCTCTCTCTATGCAGTCTTATTTTGTAAGAGCTGTTTACATACCACAGGCCTGCATTCAGTCTAGACAGTCTTCTATGAAAGAGCACTAATCTCTTCTCCTCTCACAGCTGTAGGTTTGTTACAGTTGAATCCAGTCTTCTATTAACTCATCCAGAGCAGCACAGAATGTTTACCCGCAGGAGCATTAGGCACCGAGGCACAATTCTGCTGTTTTCTGATTGTAGAAGCAGCTGCAGTGTCACTGTGCTTCTGCTGGCTGTGCAGAGTGAAATTGTTGCCGGCCCCTTATTCTGAGCGAGAGAGGCAGGAATGAAACGGAAAACCGGGGCAACGAAGAAAAAAACCTAGAATAAAAAAAAAAAAAAAAAAAAAAAAAAAAAAAAAAAAAAAAAAAAAAAAAAAAAAAAAAAAAAAAAAAAAAAAAAAAAAAAAAAAAAAAAAAAAAAAAAAAAAAAAAAAAAAAAAAAAAAAAAAAAAAAAAAAAAAAAAAAAAAAAAATGGCACGCTCTGTGAATGACCGGGGCCAGACTGAGTAATAGAGAGCGTCAAACCCATGAAATGAAAAAAGAGAATCTGACCGCACTGGGGAACAGTGTTTACACAAAACGAAGATAAGGGAGACTGTGAAAACAAGACAGCTTTGCAAATGACATCCAATTGCAAAGTTGCTTCTTTTCACTGTCCCCTTATTCTAAAGACTATTTAATGAAATGATACAACCCCTTTAAGCCTTGTGTAAGAAATATCATATAGAACAACCAGATGTAATTTAGGCGTATATAGAACCAAAAAATACAAACACCCTGTATTTTAGTCCAAATTACCAAACAATCAAGAAGTTAAATTAAGCCTTTGGTTTGAAATACCCTACAGAAAATTCAGATGTAATTTAGGCGTATATGGAGCAAAATAAAAAAAGACACCCTGTATTTTAGTGCAAATTAACCCACAATCAAGGTATTAAATTAAGCCTTGGGTATTAAATACCCTACAGAACAACCAGATGTAATTGAGGCATATATGGGACAGAAGTACACCCACCATGGACTTTAGGGAGAATACCCCACAAACTAAACAAAATAACACTGGTAACAAGTGTGCAAATGACACACACTTGTTATGGTCTTTCCCCCCCAGTCACTGATAAAACGAGTTTGTTTTACAATAAGTTCAATATAGTGCAGCAGCAGCAAGATGCTCATGACAGGACACACAGTGAGAAGTGTGAGGATTTAAGATGGTCGCTGATTGGCTTCATGTCTGCACATGCCACTGAGGGTCTTCCTTTCTTCCTCCCAGAGTTCTCTGCCCCATGTCACGCCATGTGCTTGCGGCTATATTACAAACAAAAAAAGACGCTTCGTTCCTGTGAATCACCATAAACTTTGGCTTTGTGCAGAACCAAAGTTTTCCTGGAATTCTAAATGAATTCCACTTCGTTAGAATCGATTTACCCATCTCTAGTTATAACATACTGTCAACTCTTACAGACAGTAGACTGTGCTCTGGAGCAGTTAGTGCAGTTTGCTCCCATTGCTTTGTCAGACACTGGTTCTGATGGATTACACTGAACATTACAATAATTGAAGAAAATGTCTTTAATGAGCATGCTGTAAAGACTTAGAAAATAAAGTCAGCCCCTATATAATTTTTTATTATTTATGCTCAGGCAATACAGATGCTACTCCTTTTGGTGGAAGAATATCTATTACCAAAATACTTTCTTTTTTATGTTTTTAGTTGCATTTTTGCACTGTTATGTAATAAATATATCTTGTACCATGGATTATTTTCTTCCTATACTAACATTGTGATGCTCCTGAATATCATCTGTGGATCATAGTGACCATTACATCCAATATGTAGAAATGGCCAGTCAACAAAAGCTAGATGAATTAAAAATGTGGTGATTAATTTGGTTTCCATTATTTCCAATCCAGTATTTTGTTGTTTGGTTAAGGTGCCAATTAGTGTCATGTGACTCATTAGTGTTACAAGGTATCAGGTGTGAATGGGAAGCAGGCTAAATTTGGTGTTATCACTTTTACTCTCTCATACTGGTCACTGAAAATTCAACATGGCACCTCATGGCAAAAGAACTGTCTGAGGATGTGAAAAAAGAATTGTTCCACTCAGAACAGACCTCGCCTTGGTCGGCCAAAGAAGTTGAGTGCATGTGCTCAGCGTCATTTCCATAGATTGTCTTTTGAAAATAGATGTATGAGTGCTGCCAGCATTAAAGTGGTGAGGGGTCAGCTTGTCAGTGCTCAGACCATACACCACACACTGCATCAAATTGGTCTGCATGGCATGCCAGATGGAAGCCTCTTCTAAAGATGATGAACAAGAAAGCCTGCAATGAGTTTGCTGAAGACAAACAGACTAAGGACATGGATTACTGGAACCATTTCCTGTAGCTTGATTAGACCAAGATAAACTTCTTTGGTCAGATGGTGTCAAACATGTGTAGCAGCAACCAGGTGAGGAGTACAAAGACAAATGTGTCTTGCTTACAGTCAAGCATGGTGGTGGGAGTTTCATGGTTTGGGTCTGCATGAGCGCTGCTGGCTGTGCAGAACTACAGTTCATTGAGAGAACCATGAATGCCAACATGTACTGTGACATACTGAAGCAGAGCATGATTTCCTCCCTTCGGAAACTGGGCCACAGTGCAGTATTCCAACATTACGACCCCAAGAACACCTCTAAGACGACCACTGCCTGGATAAAAAAATGAGGGTAAAGTTGCTGGAATGGCCAAGCTTATCTCCAGACACAAACCCTATTGAGCATCTGCGAGACATCCTCAAACAGAAGGTGGAGGAGTGCAAGACCTCTAACATCCAACAGCTATGTGATGTTGTCATGGAGGAATGGAAGAGGATTCCAGTGGCTGTAATCTGTGAAGCTCTAGTGTACTCCATGGCCAAGAGAGTAAAGGCAGTGTTGGAAAATAATGGTGGCCACCCAAATTATTGACACTTTGAGCACAATATTTCACTTAGGGGTGGACTCACTTTTTCTGCCAGCGGTTTAGACATTGATTACTGTTATTCAAGCTTTATGGTGACTACTGTACATTGTATCAAAGTATCATTGTTGTCCCATTAAAAGATATTATACAAAAATGTGAGGGGTGTACTCACGTTTGTGAGATACTGTATTATACTTAAGCCTACATCAAGGCAGCATTATTTCGTTATGTGTGTGACATTTGTTATTTATGTGCTTTCTATGAGGCAACCGATTTCCATGCTTTTAAGCCACCATGCTATCCAAAATCTTTTGTGAGCTTCTAGCCCCAACACTGTGTTAAACACCTCCTATAATCTTAATTAAAAATCTGAAAAGCTAGCTGTAATCTAACGTGGAAAACCTCTGTAAAGATATATAAACACAAAAAACAGATATTCCATAATTATCTGATTGGTAAGGGCTCTTCCACTGGACAAGAAACTCAATAGAGCTGCGGTGCAGTTTTCTGCGCAATGACCACAAAAACGGATCTAAAACGTCATGTGAACATACCCTTAGGAGTACAATGCCTTTTCATTCAAAGGCATTGGTGGTGGTCTAGCTAAACCACTGGGATCAGATCGTGATGGCATGTCCTAATAATTTCCCATCACTGAGCATTCACTGTGTCATCATTTGTGAAAAAAACTTCCTTAACGTAATCATACTAATAATGGTACATATTGTCCATTGTATTATTATATACTCCTTGTATACAGATTATCAAAAGAGGACAGATAAGCAGTAGTGGCTGCATTTAGCAATATTTGGTTAACAAGTGTTTAACTTTCAGTATTAGTCATCAGTACTCTCAAAAAGAAAATTCTGGTACCACATTGGAATTCTTATGACATAGCCGAACTGATGATGTCCATGTATAAACAACCACTTCTATAACGGGAGATTATTACTATATATGGAGTTTTAGACAGACATTAGGTGATTCAGCATTTTGTCACCAGCCAATACATAGGAGGTGACACTAGTCTACAAATAACTACACACATAACTTATTCTGACAAATAGTAATCAAGAAACTGTAAAGGGTTCAGCACATGAGATAAAACTTCACACCTTTATTTTCTTCATACTAAAATACAGTAATCCAGTTTATACACTATTTCCTAGACGTTTTGAACTGTTCCAAACCCTGTTTAAAAACACTGGAGCAGTTCCAAACCTATAGGGAATATTGTATATGCTGCCATGACGAAATGCTGTAAGAAGAAAAAAATGTTTTATCTCCTGTGCTGGACCCTTTAAAGTTTCTTGATTGGTCGATGGCTCATCCATGCACTGAGCACACACTGTGAGTTTGCCTGGGAACGTGAAATTTAAGAGTGCTTTCCCACGGAGCGTTTTTGGTGTATTATTTGGATGTTTTTTGGGCAGAAATGTACAGCATTAATTGCTGTGCCTTTTTGCAAAAAAAAAAGCATAAAAAATGCCCCAAAAACACGGCTGCGTTTACGGTGCATTTTTAAAAACGTTTTGAGAGAGAGAGAAAGAGAGAGAATAAGTATCGTAGTGGTCCCACTAATACTCATACTCAATTGGGTTAAAGTCTGGAGAATTGGGGGCCAGAGAAGTACTTGGAATTCTTGGATCTCTGTGTTGGACACTTCTAGCTATGTGACATATCACTAAAAACAATAAGTAATCACAACAATTATAATGCTTCTCCAGTCAGCCACAGTCAGCCATCTCGTTTGTGTATTTGAGTGTGTGGGGGATGAGTGTGTGTGTTTGTAGTTGAGTGTTGGGGGAAGGGTGTGAATGTGAAGAAGACGCAAATGATGTCTCAAGTTGGTCAGTGAGCAATATCTCAAAATCCTGCATTCTACTGTCAATTTCTGTTGGTGGAAGGAAATTGCTCACTTTTGTCTTCTAACGTGGAACAAGGAGGATGGCCACCCAGTAATCGCTGTTCATTTTTATTGCCTTGATGCGTGGATCATGTTGCAGGTAATGTAGCATCCAAGCACTCATGTGTGAGATGCTGCCGGGATCTCCCAAGCCTCGGGGTCGAGGGGCACTAACGGGATCTTCCTCCTCTTCCTCCTCCTCCTCCTGTAATCTGTGCCAACCTCTTACCACTGAAGGGTAACCAGTATTGGTGGTGTCCACCCCTGCCTCCTCATCCTCCTCCATTTTTTCATCCTGACATCACCAGAGCCCTGGCTAGCCTCATGCGCTCTACTCTGTGAGCTGAACTGCTGTCCTGCACCCGCCCTCGACCTAGAACCACCGCCTAAAGAAGACCTATACAATTGCGAAACAGTCAGGCCTTCTACATCCTCCGGCGAGTAAGGCTCTGTGTCCGCTTCCTCCTCCTCCTCCATCACTGCTGGGAACTGCATCCGCCTAACGCTTGTTCCAGTAAATATATACCAAGAACGGTCATGCTGACAAGGGCATCATTCTGACTGACCATTTTGGTGGCCTCTTCAAAACTGCCAAGGATGGTGCAGAGATCCTTCACCTGCCTCCACTCTCTATGGGTCAACACCCCGAGGTCCGCACCACTGCTAGTCAGGCCATGCGACATTTCATACTGCATAATGGCATTACGCTGCTGCCGCAATTTCTGGAGCATGTGGAGGGTAGAATTCCAGTGTGTTGCCACATCAAATACCAGACGGTTAACAGGGAGGACCAGATGACGCTGCAATGCTGCCAGACGTGCCAAAGCAGGGTGCGAACGCTGGAAGTGTGAGCTAAGACCTGGATCCTTCCTCAGACCCAGGTATCGTAAGTCTACCGATCCTAAGGGCAGCAAGGAGATTGCTCCTGTTGTCGCACACCACCTTGCCTGGTGCCAGGTTCTTAGCACCCAGCCACTAGTCGGTCTGAGTGTGCAGAGCCGTCCACAGCACTTAACCTGTGTGTTGATGGTCTCCAAGACAAATTATTTGAGAATGGCCTGGTTTCTCCACTGATGATGCACTCGCCAGCTACTGCTCAAAAGACCATGTTGGATCCACAATGTCATCATCATCACAGGTGACTTCCTCTTACTCAGAGTCTACATCCTAAAACTGCAGGCTAGAAGCCACAGGCACTGTGAGGCATTGCTGACCGCTTGATATTTCTGCTGACGGACCAGCTTCCTTCTCCTCCTCTGAGGGCATCAGCGATTGGGCATCAGAGCAGACAAAATCATCCTCTTTGGCCTCTTGATCTTTTGAAATGCCTTCTGACCCCAACCGCATTGTGTGATCAAAGAGCTCTTCAGAATATGGAATATTTAGAGTGGTCTGTATATTGGGTTGTGACATTCGGTCCGTGTTTGCTTCAGGTTGGACTGATGATGATGATGACATTTGTGGCCGCGACTGAGAGAAAGAGGAGGTAAAACCGCTGGATGCAGAGTCTGATAACCACTGAAGAACAGATTGGCGATGCTGTTTAGTAACGCACAGGGAACTGAGTAAGCGATGACAGGCCTTAGGTCCTGTGACTGATGATGTGCTCGCTTGTGTGTTGTCTGGAGCACTGGAAGGAGTGCATTGTCTCGTACCTCTATCTCCACTTCCTACGCCCCTCCTTTCTCACTAACCACCTCTAGTTTACACCATGTTCAAAAGTTAAGTATTATACTGTGCACGTGGCACAAGATATATGTAATAAAAAAGTAAGAAGTGTGTGTGTGTGTATGTATGTATATATATATATATATATATATATATATATATATATATAAGAAGACAAAAGGAAAAACAAGGGGGCGCACAGATGGTGAGGTACGTTTGGTAGAACGTTATACAGTTGAGTATTTGATCTACTCACCAATTTGAGTTGCGCTTTTAGTGTAGAGGCAACTCTCTTATTAGATACGGGCTTTTACGTAGCCGTAGCCCTTGTATTACGGCTGCCGCTGTTCCCGTTAGGCGATGTCCCGCCCAGGCAGACAATAGAGGAAAAAGAAGATGGTGGGAACACGGCGCACGTGTGTATCCAGGAATGCAATGATGCAGGCAAGGAGATTAAGAAAAGAAAATTATTTATATTTATTCTAAAAAGGCTAGGCCATAATACCTCAAGCCAATCTAAAACAACTTAAAGCAAGTAAACCCGACGTTGAAGTTTGCGTCTATTAAACGCTTTCCTCAGGGTAAATGATCTAATCTACAACTTGTTCAAACATTTATAAAGGTACACGAGTGCAGTGCAGATTACAGGGTTGAGTGGAGTTGAGTGAGATTAAACACTATTCACACCTCATGATTACTATCTGCCCCACAAAACCATACAATGAATTTATAACGATTAAGAAGGACATCATAGCACTTTACCTGATCTCTTTTTCGATATTTTATATCGAAACATGCTGAAAAATTAAATGTATGCAAACAAAAAAAAATGGCAAATTTACTGTTTTTTAAAACCTATAGGTAATGGCTGATTTCAGAACTTAAGAGATAACATACAACAAAATGAACTAAAAAGAAGAGAACCCAAATGTTAATTATCATAGAAACAAAAGGAAATACATCGGATTGAAAACCCTTTGAAATGCATAATAATCGGCATTTAGGACCATGTTTCACTGCTTCATCCCCTACAGTTTTGTGATCTAGTGGTGGTTAGACTGACGACTGAAAAACACCAATTAGATCCCCATTGTTTAGCTTGATTGAGGCTCACAATCAACCGTTATTTGCACTCCTGTACCTTTATAAATGTTTGAACAAGTTGTAGTAAGATCATTTACCCATGAAGGAAGCGTCTTAATAAATGGAAACGCGTCGGGTTTCACTTACTTTTAAGTTGTTTTAGATTGGCTGAGGTTTATTGGCCCTAGCCTTTTTAGAATAATAAATAATTTTGTTAATCTTCTTGCGCTGCATCATTGGCAATTCTGGATACACACGTGCGACAGGTTCCAACCATCATTCTTTTTCCTCCTATTATATTGTAAGAAGGCACAATGTGAAATAAAGGCCTTGCTAGTGATGTCAGTTATTGCTAGGTACTGACGTTTGGTTTATTCCTAGTAGTATGACTGCTAAATAAGCGGTCGAATCCGGGCCAGGCTTTTATTGGAGCAGTCAAAGAGTAGGGTGGGTGGATGCTCTTCGGTATCCGGCCCAGGTTTTTGCCCAAGGCCTATTAGGCAGGATGAGTCTGGAGAATCAGGGGAAGGTGTCGTGCTCAGTTCAGTGAGTTTGGTCTGACTGAGAGGAAGGTTGGAAAAAAGGCTGGGCTCTGCCTGCAATCTACCGCGTGCCAATATCCCCAAGCTGGTGAGCGGAACCCAGGGATTCTATGAACTGTGAGTGATACACATGACCTGTGTTTGTTTCCATTTCAAAGGATGAAGTAAGCCGTTTGTTGTTTTTGTTTTACATATCATGATCTGTGGCTAAATAAAAGACAAAAGTGCTCCACGTGTGCCGGAGGACATGTTATTTCTATTACACTGAGTTTGAATCCCCACAAGTGGTTGGAGGACGCGGCACAGATCCGCTGTGTATGTCCTGGGTTAAAGGCAGCAAGAAAGCCAAGCTACAAACTGTATTATGGAGGAGCTGATTAAGCACTGGTTCAGGCGAAACCTCCAGCAAACAGCAAGCCAACAGCGCAGCAGCAGAAAGCTCTGGGGAGAGCCTATGCGGCGCAGAGACAGGCCACGGAACAGGCAGCAAGGGCTCTATACTGAAGCCCCTGCAAGTGCAGCGGATTACGAACAGCTGTGATGCAGCAGATGGCCATGTTAACGGATGCCGTGCGGCGCGGGAAACTCCAGCTCCGCCGTCACATGATGCGGACATGGGCCAGGGGACCGTCATGGAAGCCCCTCAGCAGATGATATGGAAAGATGAATTGAGGCGTTCGTCACCGTGTTGTTGAACGAGGTCCGCCGACGGGACGGACACTACAAGCCGGAGCAATGGGCTGAAGTGCTGGCCCCGTATCTGATGGGGAGCCCAAAAGGCCTATTCGGACTCACCTTACAGGACGCTAAGGAATATTCTAAGTTAATAGCCAGAGTTCTGGCGGTCTGGGGGTCGGTGACTTTGGCGGTCCGTCGGTCAGAGCGGTAAACTCACTGGGCGTACGAGTAGGAACAAGCCTCCTAGGTCACAACTATTTTGAATTGTTGCTTTGGTCCAAAAATTGGATGCCAGCCGAGATTGCTCCCAGCGCAAATGGTGGATTTTGGAAGCGGGTGGTTATGAGACCGTTTTATGCCTCGCTGCCGCATTCTGTACAGTGCTGGGTGGCCAGGTAGACCCCTCCATACGGCAGATGACCTGGTGGGATGGTAGAATAAGTGAGTTCCATGCTCATGGAGAGATCCCTCGGGGGCACCAGGGAGACTGAATCCCTTACTGGGAGGGCCGGAGGAGGAGATGACTGGGAAAATCAAGAAGCCAGGGGCACAAGGACTTCCCCGAGAGGGTCATGCAAGGGCCAGGAGAGGCCCAGACCAAGTGCCAAGGAGATGCTCCGTAGTGATTATATGCTGGAGATTGTCGGGCCCCGGCCATATAGCCACCCAGTGCCCTTCATGTCGATAAACCAATGGACTGACCTCTGCGTCGCCGCAGTTCTTTCTTTGCGCAAATGGTGTGCAGCGCCGGGTCTAACAATTGGGAGGACCCAATGTGTCCAATATCATAGTGAATGGCATTATGGTCTATGGACTGTTGGATCAGGGATGTGTGGTCACCCTGATCTCAGCCTCGCTCCACATGTGTCTTGGTCCCCTGGGAGAAAGTGGGGGTCACATGGTCTCATGGGGACACCCGGGTTTACCCAGTGGGCTAGGTTAACTGGGAGACAGGGTGGCGGACTAATATCTCACCATCGCTGGGGTTGTGCGGAAAACTATTACCTATGTGATTGGTGGGTCGGGAGCTGCCCTTTTTTCTGGACATGTGGCAGAAATCTGTTTGGCCAGGTCACCCAGGGGGTCTGGACCAGGGACAACTGGGGGGAACCTATGAGCCCAGAGTTTCCTTTGTCGGTCATGGTGGGGGACAATGAGGAAGGGGACTCTCCAGACGAATACTGTCCTGATTTGGGTTCAGGGCAAAATTTTGGTACCGCCCCAACTCCAGGACTTGACCCTAAAAGGGGCTAAGGAAAATGTGACGGTCCTCAATGGGGTACCCAGGATGTCAGGAGCAGAGGATCGTGTTCCCACACTTTGCCCTAAATACACAACCTATTATACCGGGTAGGAACCAAAATTAGGGACGAGGGGGTGGAAAGAGTTGTTAGGTTCCTTGGTACCTATAGGCGTCGTCATGGTTTTGGATATGGCCCACTCCCATGTGTTGGAGGGCCATTAGGGGCCGAATAATAAAACGCTCGAGAGGGTACTACGGAAGGTTTTATTGGCCGGAGGGTGCTACCGAGAAATCAAGGATTTCTCGCCAATCTTGTCCCACCATGCCAGGTCACCTCCCCGGTAGCCATTTCCGGAGCCCTCTGGTGCGTCTGCGATCATAGAGGTCCCCTTTGTAGGATAGGATGGATTGGTAGGGCGTTAGTGAAGTCAGCAAGGGGCATCAGTATATATTAGTCATTGTTGATTATGCTACCGTTACCATGGAAGCCATTCCTCTACGGAAAAACCCCTCCTCCCGAAACATTTCAAGGGAGCTGCTCTACGTTTCTCCCGAACAGGAATCCTAAGAGATCTTGACGGATCAGGGAACTCCGTTTCATGTCTAAAGGTAATGAGGAGCTGTGCAGAATGTTTAAAAGGTACACAACTGCGCACTTCAGTCTATACCATCCTCAGACGGTCGGTCCTCATTGAGGCTTCAAACAAGACCCTGAAGGCCGCATTGCTGAGGAAAGTTGGTAGAGAAGGATGGGCGAGATTGGGACTGCCTATTACCCTATTTTGCTATTCTCAATCCGAGAGGTACCCCAATCCTCCACAGGGTTTTCACCTTGTTGAGCTTCTGTATGGTGTCGGCATCCTAGGGGTCTTTAGATTGTGGCCAAGGAAACTTGGGAGAGTGAGGTCACGCCCCATAAGAGGTAGTGGAGCATGTGGCCACACATGCAGGAAAGGATGTACAAAAGTGATGCCAATTGTCAAAGAGCATCTCCTCAGGCGCAAAGAGGCGCAGGACGCTAGGGTCCTATTAATTAGGTCCGCTCTCGTGATCAGGGCAATTTTAAAAACACAGGTGATCGGTTTTTTTAGTGTGGTCACTAGTATTAGTATCCCACCGTGTGAGAGCAAGTTCTCGTTAATGGCAGGGTCATACGAAATAGTGGAAAATGTGGGGGGAGGTAATTACAGGGTTCACCAACCAGGGAAGAGGAAACCCTTCAAATTTACCATTGTCAATCTGATAAACCTGGAAGGAGACGGAGACTTGCATGAGGGGCCTTTTGGGGGGGCATGGTGACCAAATCGGTGAGACCAGACATAGAAGCGGTAAAAAATATCAGAGACCTTAATCCCCTCCCAAAATGCAACAATGTAGTGAAATCTATTGCAGATGGAATCAAGACCTCTTCACAGAAACGCCCGGTTTACTAAGGTGATAGAGCATGAGATCCTCACAGACCCAAGAAAAGAGTAAACCTAAAGCCCTATACGGATTCTGAGGCCCGCCTGGGAGGTCATATCTTAAAGGAAGTACAAAAATGCTAGACCTCGGGGTGATTGAGAGGTCAAGAGTGGGTGGTCTGTTCCATGTGTTAGTGCCAAAACCAATTGGGGAGTGGAGGTTCTGCAGACGACTATGCAGGACTGCAACGACGTGCTCCACAGTAGATGCTTTTACCCTATGCCCGGGGAGATGAGTTAATCGAGCAATTAGGCGCCGGCGAGGTATATTTGCACCTTTGACCTCACAAGAGGCTACTGGCAGATCCCCTGTCAAAGATGCTAAGGAAAAGACGGCTTTCTCTACATCCAGATGGGTCGTGTTCCAATATGTCAGGCCATGCCTTTTGGGTTGCAGGGGCCCCCACAGCCACATTTCAGAGAGCCTTGGTCAAGTCCTTCGTTCACACCATAGAAGTTTACCAGCCTGCCTACTTAGATGACATTGTCATCTTTAGTCATAACTGGAGGAAATTCATCTTCGTAAAAGTCCAGGCCGTACTTGGACTCCCTACGGGGAGCCGGCTTTACAATTAAACCCAAGTTAAATGTGCATTGGGGATGGAGGGAAAACACGGTACCTGGGGTACATAGTGGGTTCGTGGGGAGGATTAAACCCCAATTAACAAAGTCGATAAGCGATTATAAGTGGCCCCGCCCCCCTCACCAAGAAGAGGTTCAGGGCCTTTTGGGAATCATAGGCTACTACAGACGTTTTTCCGAAGTTTGCGGAAATAGCCGTGCCACTGACTGACTTGGACTAAGGGGCCAAGTACAGCCTGATTAAGTGGTCCCAGAGGCGAGAAGCACTTCTAGGAGCTTAAACAGGCCTTGTGTAGGAACCCAGTGTCTGGTAGCCCCAGACTTCTCCTGTGAATTGTGGTTACAGGGACCGATGCCCTCTGACCGTAGGTCTGGGGGCCGTGACAAGAGTCCCAGGTATTGAACGGAGAAGAGCCCACCTGTGGTCAACCTAAAGTAGGAGGAAAACTGAGCCCTGCAGAGAGAAATTTAAGCCATCATGTTGAAAAGGAATTCTGGCCCATAAAGTGGGCATTAGACTCCTCAGGTACTACCTGTTAGGGAGAAAATTTCAGGCTTGTGTCTGACCATGCCCCACTCATGTGGATTGTGGGGAGAAAAAGGGGAATAATTGCTCAGAGTTACCGCTGGTTTCCTTGCCCTGCAGGATTTGTATCTACAGTTGAGCATAGGACGGGCAAGTGCAGGGGATGCAGGAATGCCCCCTCAACGAGTGCACTGTATGGTGGCTGAGGTGCCCAAAACACGTTTTGGGGCCAGAGAGGGGGGGGGGGCGCGCGGGGGGGTATGTAAGAGTGTGTGAGCCACAAAGGGAGTGCCGTCCGGGTGGCAGGATATGTGTAACCGAGGTTCCGGATCTCGGTTGAATAAGCTGCTAGTGTTGTCAGTATTGCTGCGGTACTGACGTTTGGTTTATTACTAGTACGTTGGGACTGTAAAATATCGGGACGTTTTCCGGGCCAGGCTTTTATATGGTGCAGTCAAAAGAGTAGTAGGTGGGTGGACTGCTCCAGGTTATCCGGCCCAAGGTTTGGCCACAGGGCCTACTTAAGGCAGGAAGTCTGGAGAATCAGGGGAAGGTGGGTGCTCAGTCAGGGAGTTTGGTCTGATGAGAGGAAGGTGGAAAGGTGGGCTCCTGCCTGCATATTAACCGTGTGCCAAATTTCCCCCAAGCTGGGTGGAGGACGGAACCCCAGGGATCTATGTACTGTGAGTGATACCAATGAACTTGTGTTTGTTTCCATTTCACGGCTGAGTTAAAGCCGTGTTGTTTTGTTTTACAATATGAACGCTTAGGCTAAATAAAAGCCAAAAGTGCTCCACGTGTGCCTGTGGGACATTGTAAGTTCTATTACACTGATTTGAATACCCACTATAGAGATATATATACTATTTTATATATATATTATACTATTTATTATATGTGGATCACAATAATGTACTGGTTATATTTCACCATTTTGTGGACTTAAAATATGCAAAATTAAACTTTTGTTGTTAGGTAAGAATTGCACAACAAGAGAGAAACTCATTTCCTGGATATTATTATATGTATGACAATAACACTCAGTATATTTGAAAGGTATTTCACCCCCCAAAACGGCCAAAAATAAATTTTTCTACACACAGAATAAATTTTACCAAACCAACCACTATATTATTTATATATGTATATATATAAATGGTAGCGATGAACATTTTTGACACTTGTGTCTGCACCGGATTGGAATGGTCACAAAAGTGCAGAAAGGAGCTGAAAACTATTAAAATGACGTGTCGAATGCCATGGCGAACTGGAACATTTACTTGAACTAACAGTAAAATGTTAGGTTCAAGTTCCAGAAATCGAGATGTTCGACTTAAACTTAACTTTAATCGAACGGTTCGATCAACATTAGTCTCTGGATCTCCCTATGATGTCTAGCTTCTGAGGATCATTTAGTCTACTTCACTTTGTCGGCAGGTCTTATTTAAAGGGTTTGTCTCACTACAAGGATATCTTTTTATGTTAAAGATCTTGCGAAAACAAGTCACTTTGCAATATGTGTCCATTGACAGTGTCTACCTATTCCGAGATATCCCTTCTTGTTTGGGCTGTATCAGCTCCTCAGGTCGTTATAGCTACAGACCTGATCAATCTCTCCTGATAGGCTTTCAGTGCTGGTCGTTCTCAGAAACTCATCACTGCAGGACAGTAGAAGTCAGTAATGCGAGTAAACACGCTCCTGAATTAAAAAAAATTATACTGAAAACAAGACTGAGGTAAGATGAATTGATTAGTGAGACAACCCCTTTAAATGCTTCATGTGAGAAAACACAGTTAATTTATGTTTTAAAGTGGGGTGTCGGTTGAGGGTGGTACGGTTGGGAGAGGACACAGGCCCCTTGGCAGGGGGGCGGCCGCGGGGTGGCCGTTCGCCACCTCGGCCCGCCCCCCTGCTGCCCGTTCCCTGACACCCGCTCACTTACCCGTCCACGCTCCAGTGCACGCTGCCTTTCCTGTCCCGGCCGCCACGCGCGTTCCCGCTACTTACAAACCTTCCTCCAGGGGTTCCGCACCGTCTTCGAGGAACCTGGCCGCAGCTCTGCTCCATCTCCGTCAGGGCGACTCCACCGTGGGTCACTACTCCGTGCAGTTCTGCTCACTAGCCTTGAGTTGGACTGGGAATATGAGGCTTTGGTCTGGGACTTTCTGGCAAGCCTTTCGGGGCGAATTAAAGACGAGCTCGTGCGTCGGGATTGCCACGGGCTCTCAGGACGACTTGATTCGGTTAGCTACCCGAATTGATTTTCGCTTTGCCGAGAGACAACAAGACGCTCCGCTCCTCCAACGGGAGATCACCCTACCAACACCGGCTACCTTGTCTGGCTCCCGTGTCAACGACCTCCACTTCCTCTGCCATTGGTTATTGTGGACGAACCCCATACAGGTCAGGAAAAGCCCCTGTCCTGGAGGGAACGCTCGCAGCGTCGTCAGAGGCAGTTGTGCTTCTACTGTGGCGCTGTCTGGCCACTTCATTTGGGACTCGTCCGGTTGCGCCCGGGAGCCCTCACCTTGGGCTCGCAGGAGAGGCCATCCCTAAGTGTATAAGTGCGGCCTCCTCCGTCTGGACCATTCCCCGTTTACTCTGTGGATTTCGCCGGACAGCACCTTTCAAGCCAGCCGCCTTTCTTGATTCGGGGTCGCTGGAAATTTTGTAGCCAAACTCCTGGTCTCCAAAATTTCGTCTCCCGGTGGACCTCTGCAGGAACCATGTTCGTCTCCTCCGTCAGTGCGCGAATGCCTAAAGGACGCTATGAGGTTCTGTACTGCACCCCTCACCTTGCCAGATAGTGCGCCTAACACTCGGGAGACTCTGAAACTTCTTGTTCTGCCGCGTTCCTCTTCTGAAATCCTCCTGAGCCTCCCTTGGTTGCAAGACCACGCTCCGACCTTAGACTGGAACACGGGCGAAATTATCCGTTGGGGTCCCGCGTGCCACTCCCGGTGCCTGCATGACACGCCGTCAGTCTACGACCCGCCTCTGCAAAGTCTACAAAGTCTCTGCCGGGTCTGCCCACTCCGTCCCAGGATCTGGCCAACGTCTTTTCCGAAAGACAGGCTGAAAGTCTGCCTCCGCACCGGCCTTTTGACTGTCCTATTGACCTGCAACCCGGTACTACTCCTCCCGTGGCAGAGACTATTCCTCTTCTCTGTCCTGGAAACTAAAGCGCATGTCGGAATATATCCAGGAGAATCTCCGCAAAGCTTCTACGCAAGTCTTCCTCGCCTGCGGGGGCGGTTTCTTCGTTGTTGAAAGGTAAGTCGGTTCGCTCCGGCCTTGTATCTATTTTATCGGAGGACTTAACAAATATCACTATAAAAAATCGAATACTCCTGCCTCTAATCTCAGAGCTTTTTGACGCCCACTAAGCGGTGCAAATTTTTTTTTTCCAAGTTTGGACTTGCGTGGAGATAAACTTGATTGTAACACCGTGATGGCGACGAGTGGAAGACGGCCACTTTAACACCCCGAGATGGGCCATTTTGAATATCTCGTCTGCCATTTGGCCTCTGCATGCCTTCGGCGGTGTTCCAGAATTTCGCAATGAGATCTTCCGAGATCTCTCTACGTTGTGTTATAGTCTCCTTGATGGACATCTTAATCTTTTCTCCTGATTTGGAGACTCATGCCAACCACGTCCCCGGTGCACAAATTCGTCTCCAGGACCTCCAGTTATAAGCCAAAACTGAAGAAATGCCTGTTTGAAAGCACCCTCGTGTGCCCTGTTTTTTTTTTTTTTTTTTTTTTTTCCCCCCCTTTTGGGGGTCCATCGTCTCGGATCCGGTCTCCAGATGGCTCCTTCTAAACTGTCTGCTGTCATACAGTCGGCCCGACCAGTGGGCCTTCACTCTACCAACTCTTTTTGAGGGTTGCGAACTACTACAGACAGTTTCTCCTGCATTTTCCTCCCACAACTCGTGGCCCACCCGCTGGTGGGCACTTCGAAGAATAAAATGCCAAATCTGGCCTCCTGAAGCTCAAGAATGCCTTGTCGCTCAAGTCAGAATTTGCTTCTGCTCCAGTCTGTGGTCGCCCGGAACCGCAGCGTCCGTTTCATCCTGGAAGTGGGACACCTCCTCCAGTGGATGTCAGGCGCGTCCTCTTACAGAAGACTTCCTCTGGAAACTGGTACATGCGCTTCTTCTCAAAAACCTTTCTCCCCAGCCGAGCGGAAATTTTAATCTGGTGATCCGGAATACTGGCCATAAATTTGCCCTAGAAAGAAGGATGGCGGCACTTGCTGGAGGGGGCTCGCCATCATCGACGATCTTCACCATTTTCTCCAGTCTGCTCAACGACTAATCCTCGGACAAGCCAGGTGGTCGCTTCTTCTTCGCTGGTACTTTGATTTTTTTCCTTCACTTTCGGCCTGCTGAGAAGAACGTTCCAGGGCGGATGCCCTATACTAGCTCCTGGGACATACTGTTAGGGCTTAGTGCGCCTCCCTCTGCAGCACATAAGTCTCCAGAAGTCTCCTCACTGGGGGCCCGGTGGATCTTCAGCATCTACATCCTGGGAAGACCTTACGTCCGTCCTTCCATGAGGCTGTATCCTGAAGTGGGGACACTCTTGTCGAAATAGCTGGCATCCTGTAGAACATAAATCTCTGGCAATTAATTTCTCGCTACTAATTGTTGCCCACCCTTCGTCTCAAGGATGTTAGAGAACTTCGTCCTGGCCTGTACCGCATGTGCCCTATAACAAAGATTTCCTCGCCTCAGACCAGCGAGTCTGCCTTCACCTCTTCCAGTGCCGGAAAGCATAGGTCCATATAGCATGACTTTGTTACCAACCTCCTCCTCCTTAGGTAACAACGGTCATTTGGGGTGGTGACCGATAGATTTCGAAAGATGGCCCCCTTTGTTCCTCTGGCCCGAGTTACCTCCACTCCTCAGCTGGCCCAGCACATTTTCCATCACATTTATTCGGTTACATGGGCGCCCTTTGAATATCGTACCCCTGTTAGAGGGGTCCAAGTTTGTGTCAAAAATTCTGGCGAGCTCTGTGTGCTCAATTACAGGTTCAGCCTTGACTTTTGTTGCATACCACCCTAATATAATGGGCAGGGTAGAGGGGTTAAGCAAGTTTTAGGTACCTACCTATGGCATTTTGTATCCGCCCATCAGAATAACTGGTCTGACCTCCTCCCCTGGGTGGAATTCTTGTATAATTCTCTGGACTCGGAGTACGCTGGAGCCTCTCCCTTTTTTATTGTGTTTGGGTTACAATCACTCCCCGCCTCTCACCTCTGGGCTACCTCCGTGTCATGTTCCTGCCATGGATGCACCAAGTACGGGACATCAATGCACTCTGGCAAGGTCACACGACGAGGCCCTTCTACGGGCCTCCCAATCGCACCCAAAAGTCTAGGCCGACAGGTACCGTAGACCTCCGCCTCTATTCAGCGGTGACGATAGAGTGTGGTTGTCCGCTAAATATATTCGCTTCAAGGTGCCCAGTTATAAGTTAGGCCCTAAGTATCTGTGCCCTTTTGAGGTCCTTCGGCAACTGAACCAGGTGTCCTACAAGCTCCGCTTGCCTCCTACTCTGCGTATCCCGAATGCCTTCCATGTTTCGCTCCTCAAGCCTGTGGGCTGAATCTCTTCTCCTCTGGCCAACGGCGATAACATCTTTGAGGTCAAGGAGGTGCTAGCGGAGAAGACAGTGAGGTGGAAGCAGTTCTTTCTGACTGACTGGAAGGGGTTCGGGCCGGAGGAGCGTTCGTGGGAACCTGAGGCTAATCTTTCACCTGACCCCCTCTCTAAATTCCATAAAAAGAGGGGGAGACCTAAGGGGGAGGTACTGTCATGGGATCCGGCGCGGGTGCCGCGGCTCCCCGCGACCATCCCCCTGCTGCTCGTTCCCTGACGTCCACTCACTTACCCGTAAACGCTCCGGTGCACGCTGCTCCTGTCTGTCCCGGCCGCCACGCGCGTACCCGCTGCTTAGGGCGCGCACGACGGCTGGTCTGGATTTAATGGGCCAGCGCCCCGGTAATTGGTCTGTTGCCGGCCGCTGGTTCTATGTAAGGTATACGTCCCCAACACTCTCTGCCAGTTCGTTGGTGTGCGTTACCTTGTCTGGAGAGTGTTGCAAGTCCTGTCTGATTACTTGTGTACCAGTCCATTCCGCTACGTTTCCTGACCTTGCCTGTTTGCCGCCTGCCCTGACCTTCTGCCCGTCTCTGACCACTAACCTCTGCCGCCGGCCCTGACCTCCTGCCTGTCCCCTACTACGCCTTTGGATTCCGATTCTGTACCACGCAGTACCCCGGCCACCATCGCAAGCAAGTCACGTCAGGGGTAGTGACCTGGTAGCCTCACGCCGCAGCAAGTCCATCCCGCTTTGTGGCGGGCTCTGGTTAATTATCATCGCTTGCGGTGGTCCAGCGAATCCACCGAACCATTACATCCCTGTAGGTTTTGTTTACATTTTTCTTTAATAATAAGGACCTTTATTTAACCCTGCTGTTCTGTTCGGTTCTACTATAGACATATAATGTTCTGGTCATTTTTGACCGAGCCTATTAAAGTCTGGATTTTTAACTAATTTCAGTGTTTTATTTGAATTTCTTATGTATTATTATACTGTATGTGAACAAATGAAAAATGAAATAAAAAACTTAATTTTTATTTTTTTGTGTCAAAAAATGTTACATGGCCTTTTTGCATTATTCATGCATGTTGCACATTTGCAAAAAAATAAAAAAATCTTTATAAAACTATAACTAATAACATCAAACTGTATGCAAATATTTAAAAAAACAAACAAACAAAAAAAAAATAAAGTCTAGTTTTATCTATATAAAATGTGAAATAAGGTTCAAGGTGCTAAATTTACTGTTTGCATTCGTCACAAGTATCATTTACATGTCTTTTGCATAAGTGCTTTGCACATTTGCAACATATCACATTTGATTTGTGATTATTCGATGTTGGACAGAAGATGCATCGTTTCCGTTTTAGGCTGTTTGCACTGCTGGTGGAGGCCATGGGTATTGTCGCAGTGGTAGCGGAAGCCCTTGGTTCACTTTCTTCAGCATGCTGTTGGATTCTGTGGACATTGGCTGCAGCTCCATCATCTCTGGGTGTTACTTTTCTTTGTTCAATATATGGGCTAACCAGTGATTTTCCCAACTCCTCAAAAAAAATTCTTTTATATTGTTTATTTTTGTTCCAATTTAGGTCTATATCATAGAAATGGCACTTACAGCTCTAAGTCTTTCCCCCTCCTTCTCTTCCTGTAGTCAGGTAGATCTCCACACAGTGGTATAGTATTGAAGACCTGCAGGTTATGTGGTCAGGTCCTTCATCCCTCTCCTATGTGTGCAGGAAGCTGCTGGCAAGTCCTTCTCCTCTGTTCCTCTTCTGCTACATATATGTAAAGATGAGTTTTCAGAGCTGTCTCGTGTGCTCTCTCTCTATGTTCTCTCAAGTTGTATTGAAAGTGAAGTAACTGTATAGAATAGTATTGTACTTGTCTACTGATAAGCTAAAACACCCCCTTTAGCAGCCCAAAGTAAAACAAACACATTTTGTCAGACAGAATTTATTAGTGCTCTTTTCAGGTCATCATTAGATAATAGAACCAGCTAATACAAGGAACCAGCTAAGACAAATAATTCACATTTACCATGTGAAAGGTTGACAACTGAATTGAACCATTTCTATAAGAACAGCACATAACTATACTGGAAAGGAAGCAATCTACAGTATCATAATTTGAAAATGTTTGTATGTGTAACTCTGCATGGATCAAAAGGACCTAAATAAATTGATAAATAGTAGTAGATGAACTATATAGACCAAAATGAGATTATAACTCCTTTATTTTTTAAAAAAAATGGCTGGAGATTAGTATAAAAGGCCACCGGTAATTTCTGACCGAACAGTACAAGTGTATAAAAAGACGTGGAGCAAAAAGTTAACAAAAAATAAATAAATAAAAACTGCTATTAGTAAGAACCCCTGAAAGAGGAAAAGTCAAGAACCCCCAATTTCAAAACCGGGCATAATGAAAAATTTAAAAAAAATATAAAATTTAAAATTTTCGGTCTTTTATTGCCCAAAACCGAACAGCGGGGAAATAAAGCTCATTGTTGGGGGGAAAAGGGGGGGGGTGGGTTTTGCTAGGGGGAGGGGGCCCGCCATTTAAAAGTCTACTTTTGGGCCCAGGCTTCTCTAGTTAGGCCCCTAACAGAAATCAAGCAGGATGAACTAAAGACCAAAAGGCCACTGACTTTATATGTCACGAGTTTCCCCAAAAAAAGGTTTGCAACAGAAAATACAAGAGACGGAAAAGTCATAGAAAGACCAGGAAGTGGACATCTTTGACTACATCACACACTGATGACTGCTTCATTGTAAATAGAATGGCGAATTGATTCAAACGAAGGGGAATTTTCGTTTAAAAATTTCAGGAAAACTTGGGTTTTCTGAACGAAGTCGAAGTTTTGGGGTCTTCGCGGAACAATTGTTTTTGATTGAAAAAGGGCTGCGAGCACATGGCCTACATGGGGAAAAAGCACTCGGAGGAAAAAGGGCACAGCCGCATGACAGTGCAGAGTTTAAACCAATCAGAGCCCCGGCCCGGGATTCTTTTACGTCCCCCGGCAAATAAAAGTCCGGGCGCGACGCGGGGAGCCCCTTTAACCGTTTTCACTGTACGATCAGGGAAGGTGCTGCCACCCCTGATTTTTTACTGAAAAACCCTGTTTTTTTATACAGCGTTTTTTTTGTGGGGGGGTCTAAACCTTGTCTCAAGACTGCTTCTTTTAACGTTCTTTTTCCCGGGTTTTCCTTTGGTTTTTGGATCTAAAATCCAGTGTGCGCCCACTGCACTGCATATACATTTAAATCCTATCTGCTCAAAAGCACATTAATACCCAAAGGGGGATCAAAGCCAGTTCCCTTTTTGAAAATAAATTTAAAGAAACAGCGTTTTTACAATAAAAATTTCCACTTCTTTTTTTGGTTTGGCTCAATTTTTTGGCGAAATTTTAACATCCATTTTTTAAATTTAAAGCTTTTTTTTTCAGCTGTAGTAAACTCCAAAAAACCCGTCATTTTAAAAAGAAAAAAATAATCCCATTTTTCCCTGTACATAATTCACAAGCGAAGGTAAATTAAAATTTTTTATCTTTTGGGTTGTGTGGCGTAAAACCCCAAACCCCCGCATTGTAACACGCTACAAAGCAGTAGTTTGTGGGGGCCCTAAATTTCTTTGGACAATTTAAAACCAGGGGTTAAAAAAAGCTTTTGTTTTTCAGCTGTGGTGTTTCCCAAGAAACCGTAAATTTTCAATGCCAAAATAATACTTTTTTCCTGTACAAAAAAGGCACAAGAAAAGGGTTTAAAATTACAATTCTATCTCTTATTTTGGCGTAAAAAACCCCCGCCATTGAACCCCCCCTAAAAACTACTAGTTTGGGGTTTGGCTCAATTTTTTGGGGCGCAATTTACTTCCAGGGGTTAAGCGTTTTTTAATTTCACCTTGGGGACTCCAAGAAACCGTAAATTTTCACCGCAAAAAAATATCCCATTTTTTTCTATACCTAATTCACAAAAAAAGGGTTTAAATTTACGATTTTATCTCTTTTTTGTGGGGGCCGGTAACCCAAAACGCAATTTTAAAACGCCCACAAATCTAGTATTTTGGTTGCTCAACTTCTTTTGCGCAAAATTTCATCCCAAAGGGTTTAAATTTAAACAATTTTTCGCAGTTTTACTCAGTAAAAAAAAACTTTGTTTTTTCACCGCCCCAGAAGAAATTTTGTCGCATAAATTTATATCCGAAGGGTTTAAATTAAACCCGTTTTTTCCCTTTTTTATTCAGTAAAAACACAGATTTTTTTTTAAATTTGGGACATACAGTCAATTTTCCTGCCCCCTTTTGTAAAAGTGCAATTTATTTTCCAAGGGTTACCCCCGGGTTTTACTGGGGGCATTTGGGGGTCAATTACAGGGGGTGTATTTATCAATAAAAATATCTTCCCTCAAACAGTTCGTAAATTTTAGAACAACGTATTCCCAAAAGAGAGGGGGCAGGCTCTTCCCCTGCGAGTGGCAGAGGCACAAACATTTCCCGGCCCAGGCGCAGCCCCAGGGAAAGGGGGGCACGCAGCAGGGGGGACAAATCGGGGAGACCCCAACGCCGCTGGGCCCCTAGCGGCCCGTGTGTTGGTTTCAGCAACCCAATGGTTTCTTTATTGTTGACAAGGGCATCCACTTTTCCTTCCGATGACATCTTTAAACCCCAGCCCCAAAAGTCGGGGGGAAGTCCCGAACAACCCTTAGTTGGGAAGGGTGGGGGCGGGTCACGGCCCCCACCTTCCCCCAAACCCCCCTCTGTCCCAAAACCCGGTTTTTTTCCCCAAACCAGAGATCTACTATGTTTTGGGCCCCGGGCTCAGCGCCACTATATACGAGGGTGAAAAATTTGAGGGGGGCAGTTTGCACGAAAAAATGGGGCCCCAAAATCCCCGCTCTTGCGTAGGCGGGAAAGTTTTAGATTTTGGGGAGTGGCCAAAGGGAGGGGCATGTTTTTGAGGGGTCCCGGGCCCCTGCATACCAAGACCCCGGGGATGAGGACAGCAGTGACGATGAAACACAAAAAAATGATGATGTTTGCCGAACCCGCACTTAAAGGGGCCGGGTGAAAGGGAAGGGGGTTTTATCATCGAGGGGAAGAGGGGGTCAGCTTGCGCTCAGGCCCGGGGGCAAACCAGCAAGTGGGTTTTTGGGGGCCTGGGGTTTAACAGGGTAACACCAAGGGGAGGTTGGGAGCCAAGCGGCCACCCGGGGGAAAAAACCCCGCTTCGCCCGGTCCAAGAAAAATAGCAGCCCCAGGGGCTCCCGCGAGGCAGCGGCGGCCAGAGTCACTCAGGCGGGGCGTTGGGGGTAAAAACCGATACTCGGGGGGGTGGCAGTTCTTTGCTAAGAAAACCGGGGAGCCGAAAAATGGGGATATGAAAATCTGTAAGCAGGGAAAAATTTAAAACGTGGCCATGGGGCAAAAGTTGGGACCCCACGGCCTGCGTCAACACATGCAGCCCTCACCAACCGGGGGCCTGGGAGAAACGTGGCTCAGATTGGTTGGGTTTCCCTCCTGCTGGGGCAGCAACAGCGGGAGCCGGGCCCGTGGACGCATGCCATTTTCCCGTTTTAGTCAAGGCTCCACCACCTCCGCAGAAGGGACTGTTTCTCCTGACATCAAACTCCCCCGGGCCAGATGCTCCTGCCCTCGCAAATTTATGGGCGCCCCGCAGTCTTCAGGAGGCGATTGCAAAGAGGGCCAAAAGTATGCGTCCAACCCTCCTAAGGTGGGAGCGCTGACCCCTTTCTTTCCCGTCCAAATTGTTTTTGGTACTGCCGTCCCTCCCCTTTTCCCAAAAGGTGGACTCTGCACCCTTCAGAAACTAATGGCTTGTGCCGAGCCAAAAATGGGGAGTTTTTCCAAAACCGTAATTTCTTTTTCCCAAAAAAAACAGTAAACCACAAATTCATAAATATGGTTTGGGAAAAAAGGTGGGCCAGTCCTTGACATATCGGTTTTTTTCCAAGGTGCACGGCAAACGCAGACGTCGGAGTGAAAATACGGGGCAGGGCCAGTACATTCCCCTTTTCCCGCCCCCTGGGGGAATTTTGCTTTTTCCCGGGCCCGGGAAAAACAACAACTTAGACAGGAGACGCCCCTTCTCCTCCACCTTGTCAAACTGCGGCTCCTGTGCCAATGTCCGCCCCCCTCTTCCCCCACCACCCCTCCAGCCTCCTCAATAAAAACCCATCAACACATGTGTAAGGGGACGGCGGGTCACGCAGTTTCTACACCCCCGGCTTGCCCGCGAAAAGAAGTTTACACAGGGAGGAACTGCTCCGCGTCCCTGCAGCAAAAAATCGATGTGGGGGGCTTTCCCCGCCAACGCAAAACGGGAAACCCTTGGGGGACGGACCCAAAGGGAGGAAAAATGGTGCCGCGCTGGGACCGAGGGGGATGGACTATTCCCCTGCATGGCGCACGGGCAAAACTGGTTGTGAAAAGGTTCCTGGGAATTTTTCCCCCCGATCTTCAGAACATTTTGAAAATTTTTCCAGGAAACTGTGCATGCACTTTATCCATTTTGAAAAAACCCGGGAAAACCCTCCCGATTGCAGCAGCAAAACGGGCCCCCCCCAACCACTCTGATATGCGAAGTTTTTCCAAACCCCGGGTTTGGAAATTTTCCCGCCTGCACATGTTTTGGGAAACCCCTTTTAAAGAGCAAGAAAGGCCATTAACGATTTTTTGATTACCAGCAGACAGAAGTAAATCCCCTGGTAACTTTATGTCACCAGTGGGAGCTCATGCGTGACACCTGCCCTTTGGGTTTAGGTCATTCGAGGGACAACCCCTTTTTTAGCATTTGCCAAGGGGAAAACCAAGGGAATTTGTCTTCTACGCTTATTTCAAGTCCTTTGGGGCCCCTTGCTGAAAAAAACTTCTGGGCCGGGGACTGGAAACCTGGCCCCACACCTCCCGGCCCATGATTTGGTGGGGAGAAAAGGAGGAGGAGGAGGTTCCCTTTTTTTAAATTTATTTCTACCCAGGTGAAAAAAGGGGACAAGGCGTGGAGGGCCCCCTGGAATCACAAATTTTCCCAAAAAACCTTTGGGGAAAAAGTGGAACAAACCCCCAGTATTGGGGGAAACCCCCATCTGTTTCCGGGGAGTGAACCAATA
>JAODAL010026046.1:0-57451 GCA_025379985.1 Phyllomedusa bahiana
AGAGTATCTCAAGTGGGATCACTACCCCCTATATAATTTTTGGGTGTTTTTTTTCTATATACATATTCATAAAAAGTTAGGGTATTTGATTTTGGTTGGAAATTTAAGAAAGAAAAAAAATTTTTTTTATATATAAAATTTTTTTTTTAAAAAAAAATAAAAGGGCCCCTCTTTTTAACTTTTGAGTGCACTTGGCCAACTTTCCCCCTGTTTCATTATTTTTTGAAAAACTTGTGATCTCTAACAAGGAGCTTTAAAGGAATATTTCCAAAAGGGTTGTTTATTGAATTTTTAAACCCCAAAAAATTTGGTGGGGTCCCAAATTTTTAAATTTGGGGTTTTTAAAAAAAGTCCCCCTCTTTATGTGTTCACATTTTGACAAAATTTTGGGGACCCCAAAACAAAAACCTTACAAATTTTATGAGGGCCTTTTTAAAAAAGACTTCAAAACGAAATACCTCAGATGGAAGTGGGAAATTTTTTGGGGTCAACAGGAAACCCCTCAGCAGGTTGGGAAAAAAGAGATACATAGAGATGGGAAAAAATTACAAAAAAGGCAAAGAAGTGGGCGCCTTTTGGTTTCCCTCCACTCTGATGACTGTTCATTGTAAAAAATGCCCCTGCGGAAAAATGGATGATGAAGCGACACAAATCCCGGGGACGTTTAAGGAGGCTAAATTTTCATCCGTGTTTTTAAAATTTTGCTCAAAAGGGTGGGTTCACATTAAATTTTTCCCAGCCAAAAAATTGTGAACTTTCGGCATGTATTTTTAAAGAGAAAAATGTTTTTTTGTCATAATTTTAAATTTTTTTCCACGAAAATCCTTGGCCCCCTTTCCCCGCAGTCAAAGGTTTTTTGAATGAAAAACAGCACTGACCCAAAATTTTCCCTTTTTAAAAACCCCTTAAATTTATGTACAATAGTTGGGGTTTCCCCTAAATAATATGGTCACCAGAAAATTTTACTTATGCATGGAAACAGAAAAATACCCCCACTTTCCGTCATACTGTTACTAAAAAAATCCCACAGTAACCCGACATCAACTCCAAATTTTTTCCACTAGCTTAAAATGGGAAAAATACTGCCAGGGCCATGACCAATGCGAGAAAACCCTAGTGGGCTTTCAGTTGTACAAAAGGTCAGCCCAAAATATAAGTGGGTTTTTGTGTAGTTTCCAAACCCGGGGACTCACCGGTGCGTTTTTTTCTGTTTTGGGAAGTCATCTTCCCTTGGGTTTTTCCCCTTTTTGGCCCCGGCCCCCCATGAGCTTCCCTGGCCACCCAAATTGTCGTGCAGAATTTTTCCACACGGGCACCTTGGAAAATCCTCACTTTCCGGCCGGGTCCTTACTGTTACCCTATTTCTATACAATCCCATGAGGTGGGTTGGTGGGGGTTTTTGGGTTGATAAGTAGGTTTTGGGCGAAATTTCCCGAAATTTGTTTTTTTTCACTTCGCCCAATTTTTCGGGGAAAAAAAACTTCGTTCCCCAATTACTTCGGGGCGAATCACGTTAAAAAACAGCTATTTCCGGCTGAAGAGGGCCCGCAGGGTGCTTTTTTAGAAACCCTTGTGCCTTTCTTAAAATATCCCGAGGGAACTGGTTTTTGGGTTTTAACAATGTTGTGTTTTTTTGTTGAAGCACATGAATGCCCGCTTTTGAAAACACTTCAAATATAAAATTTTTTTCCCCTGGGCAATTAAAAGGGCCAAAAAATGACCAAAAAAAAAAAGGGGGGAATGTTGGCCCGATAAAGGGAAGGCCCGGAACTGGAAAAAAAAAAAGTGAGGAGCCCCAGGGGGGCAACATTTTTGTGACTGGTGTGGAGGTGAAGGGGGGCTAGCAACAGCGCATGAGGTAGACAGTGGCAAAAATGACATTTTGGGGGTGGGAAAAAAAAAAAGGAAAAGGCCCCAGAGTGGCCCCAAGACCCCAGTGTGGGGTAAAAGGCAGAAGCAGGGATGAGGGGCGGGGGCCCGGGGGCACAAGGGCAGGTGTGGAGGTTTACGGGTCCGCCCCCAACAGAGCATGAGGTCAGACAGTGGCACAATGGAAAAAGTGTGTAGTCAAGCAGCAGTCACAGCAGCAGCATGAGGTCAGACAGCGGCACAATGAAAACAGTGTGTAGTCTCAGGCAGCAGCAAGAATGAGGGGTCAGTCAGTGGGCACAATGACATTATGGAGGTAGGCAAAACAGGAGTAGGCCACAAGAGTGGCACAATGGACATTCTGGAGGTGGAAAAAAAAAAAAAAAAAACAGGAATAGGCCAACAGAGTGGGACAATGGACACAAGTGATGTAGGTCACGGCAGCAGCCACAGCAGCAGCATGAGGTCAGTCAGCGGCACAATGAACGTGTGTAGGTCACGGCAGCAGCAGCATGAGAGTAGACTGTTGGCACAATGACATTCTGAGGGGTGGCAAAAACAGTAGTAGGCACTGAGTGGCACAATGACAGAGAGTGGATGGTGACGGCCCTGGCAGCAGCATGAGGTTCAGACTGTGCTCTGATCGGCGCGCTGCACAATGACATTCTGGAGGTGGCCTAAAACAGGAATAGGCCACGAGTGGCACCAATGACAGAGTGTGTAGGTCACGGCAGCAGCCACAGCAGCAGCATGAGGTCAGCCAGTGGCACAATGACATTCTGGAGGTGGCAAAAAAAAACTAAGGAGTATAGGCCACAGTGTGGGACAACTGACACAGTTGTGGAGGGTCTCGGCAGCAGCCACAGCTGCAAGCATTGAGGTCAGGGCAGGTGGCACAATGACATTTGGAGGTGGCAAAAAAAACAGGAGTATGGCCCAGAGTGGGGACATATGACACAGTGTGTAGGTCTCACGGCAGCAGCAGCATGAGGTCAGGCAGTGGCACATGACATTCTTGGAGTGGCAAAAAACAGGAGTAGGACACAGAGATGGACAATGACACAGTAGTGGAGGTCTCGGCAGCAGCCACAACAGCAGCATGAGGCAGACAGTGGCACAATGATATTTTGGAGGTGGCAAAAACAGGAGAAGGCCCACAGAGTGGGACAATGACACTGTGTGCCGGTTCTCGGCAGCAGCCACAGCAGCAGCATGAGTCAGACTGTGGCACAAATGACACAGTGTGAGGTCACAGCAGCGAGCAGCATGAGGTCGACAGTGGCACAATGACATTCTGGACGTGGTGGCAAAAACGTAGTAGGCCACTGAGTGGCACAATGACAGAGATGCGAGGTGGATGGCGGCCGCAGCACAAGTTCCAGAATCGCAGGATGAGAAATGTCAGCTGTCGTCCGGCACAAATGACATTATGGAGGGTGGCTAAAGACAGGAGTAGGCCACAGAGTTGGACAATGACACAGTGTGGAGGGGTCACGGCGGCAGCAGAGCAGCCACAGCTAGCAGCATGAGGTCAGCAGTGGCCACAATCATATTCTGGGAGCAAAAACTGGAGTAGGGCCACAGATGGCACAATGGACAGGAGGGGGAGGGGGGTTGGGGAGGTGACGGGGCAGGAGCAACAGACAATGAGGTCAGGAGAGTGGCACAATGACACAGTGTGGAGATCACGGCAGCAGCCACCAGGCAGCAGCATGAGGTCAGACCAGTGGCAAAAATGACAGGAGTGTGGAGGTGGGTGGCAATACCAGTCCCTGGTAAAGATGGTTGGCAGATGGAGGAAAACTGTCAGCAGATTGTGGCATCAGGCGGGTGGCGGCATAGATTAGTGGCTGAGGCAGGCCCCCCCCCCCCCCCCCCCCCCCACCAGCTTATGTTTGAACCAGACTCATTTCTCACAGTTTGGATGAGGCGTCATGGCTGATTTAGTCTGTCGCATACGGCATTGGTGTGTGGAAATCCTGGCCGAATCCACGTCTGGATTTCATGCTTGGCAAAGGTCAGTCGTTCCACATTTCCCGTGGAAAGCGGGTTCTCAGTGGGTAACGATGCCCCCGCCGCCACTGAACACCCGCTCTGAGCCACACTACTGCGGGCGGACAGCTTCTCCACTGCAACTCGGCAAGTTGCGGCCACACATTTTTTTTTTTTTTCCCCAGTTTTTTTTGGGGCTGCCCAGTAGTCCAGCGGATCTTCTAACTGGGGTGGCAGAGTGCTGTCAAAGTAGGCAAACACCTGTTGGTTCAGGGTCTGGTCCAGGTTTCCTGCTGCTGTGCTGGCGGGACTGGCCATCCATCACTAGGGAGGGTGAAGGAAGCTGAACTCATCAGTGACTCCAGACTTAGGTTGCTGATGATAGAGCTGGTTCTGCTCCGACCCCCCCACATTCCCCCGGCAGCCGCGGCTGGCAGTAGTACGTGTGCGGCTTGAAAGAAACCCCAGCCGGTCAGACATGTCTGAGGAGGACGATGCCGCACAGAGGGCGCGGCCAACTGACGACGGAGGATTTCCCTATAGTTTTTGAGTTTGTTCTCCCTCTCAAAAGCTGGTAAAAAAAGGCTCCCATTTTGAACCTGTAGCTGAGGGTGGGTCAATAGGGTGGAGACGCCAGAAGTCATCCTCTGCCGGATGCTGACTATTCGGCTTGTCACTAGCAGGGCAACTCAGCATGCGGCGGGCCATCTGCACAAGTGACACCGCGGGGCTCCCTGCCTCCCTCTCCACTGTTATACTGCCACGGTGCTTGCGGGGGTCATCTGCCTCGTCTTCCTCATTCTCCATCTACTTCCTCCAGTGACTCCTGCTCCTACTCTCTTGGTCCACCGGGTAGAATCCACTCATTTCACCAGAAAATGCTTCTGCTCCAATGTCCTCCTCCTCCTCCACCATTTCAAGTCCCCACTGACTCATGTGGCGTCGAGATGTAGTCGCACGTCTCCAGTCCCTGCCCAGACAGATTTTTCAGCATCTGTTCCGGACATGAAAGCAGTGGAATGACGTTTTTCATTTCCCGTAGTCTGGCGGACTGACAAATACGTCGCCTCCTTGAATAGCCTCAACACTACGGCAGGTTGTCACGCATGAGCTGCACTGGCTGACATCAAAGTTAAAGGGGATACTTCTGTCTGCCTGGATCATCAAAAAAAATCATTAATGGCCTTTCTTGTTCATACAGTCGCGTCCAACATGTGCATGGCTGGAATTCCAACGGGTGGAAACATCGCATATCAGGTTGTGTTGGGGGGGAGGCCGTTCTGCCGCTGAAACTCGAGGAAGGGTGTTCTGGCTTTGTAGGAATGGATGAAAGTGCATGCACAGTTTCCTGGATTTTCAGAATCTTCTGAAGATCGGTGGAGCTCAGGTCCGGACACACTTTTCACAACCCACCAGATTGAAACACATGCGCCTGCAGGGCGCATGGTACCATCCCTCCTTGGTGCAGGCGGACACCAGGTTCCTCCCATTGTCTGTCACCATGGTTCCATTTGCAGTTGGCGCGGAAGGGAAAGCCACACATCGATTTCTTGCTGCATGACGCGGAGCAGTTCCTCCCCTGTGTGACTTCGTTTGTCGAGGCAAGCCAGGTGTAGAACTGCGTGACACCGCTGTGACCTACACATGTGGTATGATGGAGCAGTACTTGTGGAGCTGAGATGGTGGGTGGTGGTGGTGGAGGAGGAGGCGGACATTGGTGCAGGAGCCGCAGTTTAACAACGTGGAGGAGAAAGCGCCGTCTCCTGTCCAAATTGTTGGTGTGCCTGGGCCAGAAGCACATTCACCCAGTGGGCCGTAGGACATGTAATGGCCCTGACCGTAGTTACAGCTCCAGACGTCCGCGCTGCCGTGCACCTTGGAACAAACCGATAAGCTCAAGGACTGGCCCACCTTCTGTTCTACATATTTATGAAGTGCTGGTACTGCCTTTTTGGAAAAGAAATTATGGCTTGGAACTCTCCATCTCGGCTCGGCACAAGCCATTAGTTCTCTGAACGGTGCAGAGTCCACCATTTGGAAAGGGAGGGACTGCAGCACCAACAACTTGGACAGGAGTACGGTCAGCTTCTGCACCTTAGGATGGTTGGATGCATACTGTTGTCTCTTTGCAATCGCCTCGCTGAACGACTGCTGGCACCATGAGTAGTGAGGAGAAGGAGCATCTGGACTGGGAGATGATGTCAAAGAGAAACAGCTCCCTTCTGCAGAGGTGGTGGAGCCTTGACTGGCTGCAATGGCATGCGTGCCACTGGGCGCTGCTGCTGCTACTGCGGCGGCAGGATGGACCGCCACATCTGAGCCACGTTTCTCCCAGGCCACCAGATGGTGACACTGCATGTGTTGACGCAGGGCCGTGGTGCCAACGTTAGCTCCCTGGCCACGCCTCACTTTCTGCTTACAGATTCTACATAATACCCATATTCGGCTCCTCCGGTGTCTTAGCAAAGAACTGCCACACCGCCGAGTATCGGATTTTACCGCCAACGCTCCGCACTGAGTGACTACTGCCGCCGCTGCCTCGCTGAGCCCCTGTGCCGCTACTTTCTTGTACCTGCGAAGCGGGTTTTTCACCCCGTGGCCGCTTGGCTCCCGACCTCACACTGCTGCTATTCTGCTGACTCACGGTCACACGACCCACTTGCTGGCTGCGCTGCTGCCTGACGCGCAAGCTGACGCCCTCTTCTCCAGACGATGATGAAGCCCTAGCCTCACCCAGCTCCCAAGTGCGGTCGGCTACATCTTCATCTATTTGTGTTTCATCGTCACTGCTGTCCTCATCACCGGTCTTGGTATGCAGAGGCTGACCCCTCATAACATGACCTCCCATGCCACTCTAACATCTATACTTTGCCGCCTACTGCAAGAAGCAGGGGATATTGGCCCCATTTCTTCGCTGCCAAGTAGCTGCTGACTGCCCTCCTCAAATTGTTCATCCTCGCTATACAGTGGCGCTGAGCCCAGACCACATAGTAGATCTCTGGCTGAAGGAACCGGATGGGACAGAGGCAGGTTGAGGACAAATGAGGGCCGGTGACCTGCTCCCGGGCCATGCCAACTAATGGTTGTGTCTGACGTTCCCACCGACTCTTGGCTGGGGTTGTCAGATGTCATCTGGGAGGAAGTGGATGACCTAGTCAACCAATCAAGAACCTTTGGGTTGCTGAACAACACACGGCCATTAGATGACAGCGGCAGTTCTGGCCTCACCGAGTGACCCCTGCTGCGATGTCCCCTTGCTGTGTTGCGACCTGGGCCTGTTCCAGGAATGTTTGTGCCTCTGCCACTCACAGGTGAAGAGCCTGCCACCTCTATGTCTGACATACTGTTTGTTCTAAAATGTACAGACACTGTTTGATGAAGATATCTGTATATGATAAATATACACCCTGTATTTGACTCCAAATGAACCCAGTAACAAGCTTGGGTAACCCTTGGATATAAATTGCGCGCCACAAATGGCCAGGAAAAATTTACTTGTAAGTGCCGTTTAAAAACTCTGTGTATTTTACTGAATGTAAAGGCTTAATTAACCTTCGGAATATGAATTATGCTACAGAATTTTTTTCTATGACGGTGAAAAAGAAAGTTTCTTTTACTGAGTACAACTGCAAAAAAAAAAACTTAGTTAACCCTTGGATGTAAATTGCGCCAAAGAATTGAACCACCACAAACTACTAGCTTTGTAGCGTGTTACAATGCGGTGTTTTTTACGCCACACAACAAGAGATAAATTTGTAATTAACCCTTTTCTTGTGAATTAGGCTACAGGAAAAATGTATATTTTTTTGCGGTGAAAATGACGGTTTCTTGAGTTTACCACAGCTGAATAACAACGCTTAATTAACCCCTGGATGTAAATTGCACCAAAGAATTGAGCAGCCAAAATGAAGTGGTATTTGTATTGTAAAAACGCTTTTCTTTAAATGAATCAACAGGAACTGGCTTAGATCCCCCCTTTGGGTATTCAATGTGCTTGGGGAGCAGATAGGATTTAAATGTATATGCAGCTGCAGTGGACGCACACTGGATTTCAGATCCAATACCCAAAATAATCAGAAATAGAACGTTAAGAGAAGCAAATCTCTGAGACAACTTGAGACACCCCACAAAAATCGCTGTTAAAAAATCAGTTATTCAGTAACAATCAGCCGCGGCAGCACCTTCCAATGATCAGTACAGTGAGAGCGGGATGAGCTCCCAGCGTCGCGCCCGGCTTATTAGTGCGTGACGTCACAGAATCCCGCCGGTCTCTGATTGGCTTCATCTCGCACATGTCATGCAGGGTATGCCCTTTTTCCTTCCCAGAGGTTTCTTTGCCCAAAGTAGCGCCATGTGCTCGCAGCCATTTATCAATCAAAAGCACACTTCGTTCACCCGAAGTACCCCAAACTTCGACTTCGTTCAGAACCAAAGTTTTCCTGAAATTCTAAACGAAGTCCACTTCGTTAGAATCAATTCGCCCATCTCTAAGTTGGGGCTATGAGCCACAGATAACTGCCACAATGTCCTGGGGAGGGGAGGACCAACTCCCTGTGGACCCTAGGATCATATTATGCGGCCTGAGCTCCATCTCCTGTGCCCCCAGAAGATCAACCACAGCCAAGACCTTTAGGGGGTGCAAGAAATAGAGTTTAGTATTGTCACCATTTTTGTAGTGTTTATATTAAATAGGTATATAGGCCCCCTCAGTAGATAGGTATATGCATCCCTTCAGTAGGTATCCAGGTAAATACAGTTGAAACCAGAAGTTTACTTACACTATATAAAAAGACACATATGCATGTTTTTCTCACTATCTGACATGAAATCAAAATAAACCATACCCCTTTTTAGATCAATTAGGAACCTAAATTATTTATTGTTGCCAAATGCCAGAATAATGAGAGACAGAGAATTTTTAAGGCCTTTTTATTACTTTCTGCAAAGTCAAAAGTTTACATACATTTCATTAGTATTTGGTAGCGTTGCCCTTAAAACGTATGATTTGGGTGAAACATTTTGGATATCCTTCCACAAGCTTCTCACAATAGTTGGTAGAAATTTTGTCCCATTCCTCCAGACAGAACTGGTGCAACTGAACAATGTTTGTAGGTCGCCTTGCTCGCACCTGACTTTTCAGCTTTGTCCATAAATTTTCAATAGGATTGAAATCAGGGCTTTGTGATGGCCACTCCAAAACATTTACTTGGTTATCCTTAAGCCACGTTGTATCAGTTTGGATCTTCAGATCATTGTACATTTGGAAGACCTGTTTCCACCCTAGCTTTAACTTTTTGGCTGTGATGTTGCTTCAGTATTGCCACCTAATCTTCTTTCCTTCTGATGCCATCTATTTTGTGATGTGCAGCAGTCCCTCCTGCAGCAAAACAACCCAACAACATGATGCTGCAAACCCCGTGTTTCACAATTGGGATGGTGTTCCTAGGCTTCCAAGCGTCTCCTTTTTTCCTCCAAACGTAACGATGTTCATTATGGACAAACAGTCCAAACAATTTTAGTTTCAACAGACCACATGTCATGTCTCCAAAAATGAAGATCTTTGTTCCTATGTGCATTTACAACAATAATCTGGCTTTTACAGTTTCTTTTGGAGTAATGGATTCTTCCTGACAGAGTGGCCTTTCAATCCATGTTGATACAGTACTCATTTCACTTTGGATAATGACACAATCTTAGCAGCTTCCATCAGCATCTTCACAAGGTCCTTTGCTTTTGTTCTTGGGTTGATATGCACATGTCAGACCAAAGCACATTCATCTCTGAGACACAGAATCTGTCTCCTTCTTGAGCGGTATGATGGCTGGACATTCCCATCTTGTTTGTACATGCGTATAATTGTTTGTACAGATGTTCCACACTTGTGCAAGTCCACAATTCTCTTCCTGACATCTTGGCTGATTTCTTTAGACTTTCCCATGATGTTACACACAGAAGCAGTGTGTTTCTGGTGTGCAATAAAATACATCCACAGATGTGTCTCAAATGAACTCCGATGTTGCCAATAAACCTATCAGAACATTTCAAAGGCATGAAATCATCATATGAGCTTTCCCAAATTGTTTAAAGGCATAGTAATTCTAGTGTAAAAACATGTATATGTGTTTTTTTATATAGTAAATGTACACTTCTGGTTTCAACTGTATGTAAATAAGTCCCCTCCTTAGTTAGTTAGGTAGGTATGTAAGTGCCCTCCATAGTTAGGAAGGTATGCAAGTCCCCTCCTTAGTTAAGTAGGTATATAGGTCACCTTCATAGTTAGCTATATAAGTCCCCTCCATAGTTAAGTAGGTATATAGGTCACTTCCACAGTTAGGTTGGTATATAGGTCCCCTTCATAGTTAAGTAGGAATACAGGTTCCCTCCATAGTTAAGTAGATATAGGTCCCCTCCATTGTTAGGCAGGCATATAGGTCCCCTTCACAGTTAAGTAGGTACATAGGTACCCTCATAGTTAGGCAGGTATATAGGTCCCCTCCATAGTTAGGCAGGTACATAGGCCCCTCTACAGCAGGGCAGGTATATAGGTTCCCTCTATAGCTAGGCAGGTACATAGATCCTCTCCATAGTTAGGCAGGTGTATATGTCCCCTAATAGTTCGTCAGGTAAATAGTCCTCTTATAGTTAGGAAGGTACATAGGTCCTCTCATAGATAGGAAAGTACATGGGTACTCTCATAGTTAGGCAGCTATATAGGTCCCCTCTATAGTTAGGCAGGTATATAGGTCCCCTCTATAGCTAGGCAGGTATATAGGTCCCCTCTATAATTAGGCAGGTATATAGGTCCCCTCTATAATTTGGCAACTACATAGGTCTCCTCCATAGTTAGGTAAATAGGTCCCCTAATAATTTGGCAAGAATATAGTTCCTCTCATTGTTAGGCAGGTATATAGGTCCCCTCATAGTTAGGCAGGAATAAAGGTCCCCTCATAGTTAGGTAGGTATATAGGTCCCCTCATAGTTAGGCAGGTATATAGATCTCCTCCATAGTTAGGCAGTTATATAGGTCTCCTCCATAGTAGGGCAGGTATATAGGCTCCTACATAGTTGGTATATATGCCACCTACATAGTTAGGCAGGTATATAGGCCCCCTCATAGTAAGGCAGGTACATAATTTCCCTCATAGTTAGGCAGGTATTTAGATCCCCTCCATAGTTAAGCAGGTAAATAGGTACCCTCCATAGTCAGGCCCACCCATCATAGGTTAGTAAGTTTTTACATTGTCAATGAAAAAAATAATAAAAATAATACTTACCTTTCTCTCTCCTCTGCCGAGCTCCCTGCTCTTTTGCCTTTCACTATGGCTAGGATATGCAGCCTAGAAGCTGCCAGAGCATCCTCGCGCTGGCGGCAGCTCATAGGCTGCATAGCCCAGGCAGAGTGAATGCTGTGCAGCCGCGGAGAGGCAGCAGCGTGATTAAGTCACTTCATCATGCCGCTGCTCAGTTGACTGTTGTGGAGCGCAACAGTACTGAGCAGGCGCCGGTGCTCCAGAGCAGGTTTGGGGAAGCAGCTGTTTTATACAGGGCTTGTGCCTAGCGATGCCCCTGACTGAGGCATAAATGCATGGGTTCAGAGGTAGCATTAGTATAAAGGCCCTGGTGCCTCAGGTCGACTAAAATCCTAAAATCCTGTTGCCACTGAAGAATATACCAATATAATATTTGCACATGGTAAACTAAAAGCCCTGTTACATATTAGCACTAGGGTCCATCCAGGGGCAAATTACTCGTTGTTTTCCATACCATAATCATTAAATCAAGTATCCATGTTAATTAGCTTTGTGTTATAGTAAAGCGTATTCTCAATTACATTTAAAGGAGAATTCTCATCTTATTGATTATGTTTGCCAACATGTTTTAAGCTAAATAGACATTAACAAATTCAGATTTTTCCTTCTTTTCAGAGAGCAGTTCTTATCTCCTGCTTGTTTACAGGTTTCCTAGGCTGCCGTCCACCTCTCTCTGCTCTAACATTCCTGGCCGAAATGGTGTCATCATTCTCTGCCTTCTTCCCGGCTGATAAACCCCTCCATTATCAAAGTCCCGCTAACAAGCTCAGCTAGGAATAACAGAGCTGAAATGTCAGTCACTGCGGTAGTTTCATAGTTTTATAGTTTGTCAGGCCGAAAAAAGACATACTTCCATTCAGTTCAGCCCATTTTGCTAAAGTGTTGCTAAAGTGTTAAAGTGTTGCAATAACAAAAAACCCCCATAGGTAGAAGCCAATTGTCCCATGTTAGGAAAAAATCCTTCCGACCCAAAATTGGCAATCAAATAAACCCCTGTCAAAAGACCGTTCCCAGAATCCATCACTATAATTTTTATTTACATCTAGAAATGTTCCAACCCTTCTCAGGATCAATCACTATAACTTGTTTTTATTTTTACGCTCCCAAAAAAATCCAAGCCCTTCTTTAACTCTTTATGAATTCACCAACAATTTTCCCTGGGAGAGAGTTCCAAGTCTCACCGCCTAAAGTAAAAATCCCTTCCCATGTTATGAAAACTTTCTTTTCCCCAAAACCCTAGAGGATGCCCCCCTTTTTTAAACGTCCGGGAAAAAAATAAATCTTTACGGAATTTTTATATTGGCCCTTTAAAATATTAAAAAAAAATTTTTTATGTCCCCCCGAGCCGCCTTTCCTTTTTTTATTTTTGTTCCCGCATTTGTATGTTTAAGTCTACAATGTCTTTCCCCGTCACTGGGGCCCAAAATGTCCACAATATCCATGGTGGTTAACCAGTGACTTGTATTGGGAGAATTGTTCCCATCATGTGCACTATGCCCTTTAATACACCCCATGTCCCATTTGCCTTTGGCTGTGCTGCCTGACACTGGTTATAGTTAAGTTTACAGTCCACCAGATTCCCCAATCCTTCTCCATCACTTTTACCCAGCCTTTTTTCCCTTTAACAGTACCGTATTTTTTGGACTATAAGGGCACCGGGGTTATAAGGCCATTATCAATGAGCCCTGTTAATCTTCTTGGTTCTATATCGGGCACTGGTTTAAAAGGCGGGGCACATTAAATGAAACAAAGTAAGACCGCAACCCCAAGTTTTCATTCAACACTTTCACAATAAGGTTTTTCACAGGGCTTATTTCAGAACGTATTTACATGGGATTGCCGATCGTAAATACTTCTGAAATCAGTTGAAAATCGTTGCAAATAAGGTCACTAATGTGGCACGATTTTAACTGATTTCCCCACGGATTCACCATCTCCATTCATTTTTAGGTGGTGGAAAACCGTCCGTAAAAATTGCTGCACATTGTTTTTTGTCCGGGTTGCCGTCGTCAAAACCCGGCGGCAACCGCCGGAAATACGGCGTGTGAAAGCGAGCCGTTTTTTTTATTGAAAAACAAAGAAAATGGGGGTTTACTTATTTCTATGATTTGCCGAGGATTGACGATCGTCAATCCGTCCAAAACCGCGGGGAAATAAACCCGGGGAACAGGCCTTACCTAAATTGTAAACTTGTAACAAAAGTCAATAATGTCTTTTCCGTGCCGTATCGCGAAATACGTGTCACACTTAGTGAAACTTTTTGCAAATGATTTGCAACTGATTTTGGAACTATTTACATGGGAAACCACGTGAATCATTTGAAATCGCTCGTGAACATAGCCTTATGACACTTTTACAAAATGATTTGTAACTGATTTCGGGAAATTATTTACTATTTTAAATCAGTTGCAAATCAGTTTGCAAACATTGCAAAACAGTTCAAATCAGTGTCCCAAAAAACTGACCTAATAGTTCTGAACAAAGCCAAAAAACCCAAGTGAAGAAATTATTCATAATAAGGGCATGGACTAAAGGCCATTTTCGATTTCTGAAAAATCATAGGGTTTTATTGGGGGCCTTATAGTCCCAAAATACGTAATCATTTAATGGATTTTTTTCCCTTTCCCCTGTGCATAACCTTTCATTTATCAGTTTAAAATTCATCTGCCACTTCTCGCCCAGGGCCTCCAACCTATCCAGATCCCTTTGTAATAAACATTATCCTCTATTGTGTGGATTCCTTTACAGAGCTTAGTATCATCAGCAAAGATCGAAATTCTACTGTGCAATCCCTGTGTAAGACCACCCAAATCCTAACCAGGAGTTGGAGATTGAAGCTGACTGTGAAGAGCAGGCTCTGTGAAACAACCAGATGGGAAAACTCTTTTAAGAAATAGCTTGTAAATATACCGTTTTTTCTTCAAATTGTTTCTCCATTTCTTTGTTTCTATTGGAGCTACTATCTATAGTAATCTCTAGTATGGCTAACATTACTGTCTCATGAACCGTGAATTAGAATCAAGCCTGGGACAGCAGTAAGAGCGTTGATTTCTTGCCACTAGGCAACCAGAGAGAAAACAGACTAGGAATCAAATCTGGGCTGTGATCTTAAGAGCGCTAAATCCTAGCCACTAGCCCCCCTTGGAAAAGACGAGCAAAGCATTCCTGACTTAGTATTGAACCCAGTCTCTGGCAGCAGGAACAGATCATAGGATCAGACCACCATAACATGTATCATTTAGCTTGCCCACTTTGGTGTAGACCCCTTCGGAACTCAGCTACTTTTGGCCTCTAAGACCCAAAGATAGGTAGGTTATTTTACCTGCTCACATTCAGACAGTCATGACTTTGTTTTGATTCTAACTTGGTTGTATAGAGCCTTTGTAGAGGGATACTTTCTTCAGACATGATCTTGGGGTCAATGCTCATTAGTGTGTAATTTCTGTCTAATTCCTATTATGGGGAAATGACAAAAAATGCCATAGATTTTTATTTACTTTGTACTGTGCTTTACCAATATTTGTAATATTATAAATTTAATGCACAGATTTTTGTGGTTATGAGGAAGCCATTTGCAGATGCTGAGAAAGGGGAAGACTAGCAAGTCTGTTGGGGACTATGGTCATAAGTCTGGGGTCAATTCATTCACAAAATGGTAACCATGTTTAGGCAAGTGCTTTGAACAGTTTATAAACTGTATCTACTTTTTAAATATTGCTTTTTATTTATTTTCATCTATTTTGCAAGCTTAAATTACCCATTGTAATAAAATCTATTTAAATTTTAAATCAAACATGTTTATTGTCAAAATAATGCTTGAGTACTGAACACTTCAATGTATTTGAAGTCCTGTGAGTTGTTTTCAGGTTAATGCCACAACAAAAAGAATTGGAAATTCAGCAAAGAGCTCTTCTGTTATTCTCTTTTTGTCTTGTTTGAAAAGTGGATATTTGATTTTTTTTTACTTTACGGCATTTTATAACTGCTTCTACCTTATCCCATATAGTGCACATAGTGTTACTAATCAAAGTAATGCGGAGCAAATTCCACCAGTTTGACTGAACTGCAGAGATGCCAAAATTGTAGGGTGTTCCAAAGCTCATTATCTTGTCAAAATGCAATTAAATGAAAGCATATAGTAAAGTCAATTTGAGAAAACCACATGAGGGAAAGTAAATGATAATTGTGTAAAGGGGTAGACTTTTCTATATAGACCAAAGCATAGACCAAAAAATCTGTCAAAGAAAAACTAGGGCAGAGACGAGGGTGAAAGGACTCTCAAAGATTCAATATTTTAGGGTCTTTTTTAGTGCTTTAATTCAAGATGGATATAGTGACTGTTCTCACCACTGTGAAGTTCATTTGTGACTGTTTTCAAAAATAGGACTAGTGCCTATTTTACATAATTGGGTGCTGTGCTAAAGAGATATTAGCTCTTTGATGATTCTTATAATAACTTTGTATATATTGTATCCAGATGAGTAGGTAGCTTAATGGGTGGCCTTAATAAGACCTGAGATATTGACTTGTGAATTAAAGCTTTTATATGTCAAGTGGAGTGCTGGTGTGGCTCTATATTAACATAGCACATTAATAATAATAATAATAATCATCATCATCATCATCATCATAATTATAATATAGTGAAGGTGAATGTGTCACTTTAAAGCTTCAGCATTTAGTCAACCTCTCTTTAAAACATGGAATATTTCCTAATAGGGTATTTGTCAATGGTTCTGTAAACCCTGTAATCACCAATAAATGGTGTCTACACTTTCCAGTGCCCCCAGAAATCATGGCAGCCAGACAGATGAGTATAGGTTCATTTTTTATTTGAAAGCATTTCCAGGCCATAGAGGGTCACCCTTTCAGGATCTTAAATGGTTAGTCAAGATGCAAAGTTGCTTTATCACTCTTTTAGAGGACCTAGCATGTCCATGAACTACTTCATAAGCCAGCTCCAGGTTAACTTAAAGAGAATGTGCCATCAAAAAATGAGTCATTGTTTAAGTCCCATTTTTATGTTAAACACTTTTTTTTGGGAACTTTTGTTTGTTTTTTTTTTTTTAATTTTTCATATCACTTTCCATATTGTTTAATAATTCTTAAGTCTTGCAGTTTTCCCTTTGGCCACTAGGCCTTGTTTGCACTGCTTTAACAGCAGTCAGAGAGATGCTTTACAGTAGCTTCATGCACATAGGAGACTTAACACTGACTCAGTCCCATTCACTTCTATAGGAGAGTTTTCTAGTCATGCTCTGACCTGGGAAGAAATCAGTGTCCAGGCAGGTGAAAGGGTGAACTGTGACTATCTTCTCTTGTGACTGGTGTATCCTGTGTTATCTATTCATACTGGTGTCTCCTTTCAGTTGTCTCCTTTTCAGTTTGTTTTACTGATAATGAGCAGACTACTGAGAATCTTTCTCTACAGAACAGGAAGTGTCAGACTATTATTAGGCTTAGAGGCCAAAGGGAAAACTGCAGTACTTAAGAATTATTAAAAAATACTGAAAATGATATGGAAAATTAAAAAAAGATATAACCAAAAATTCTTTAAAAATGTATTGAACATAAAAACGTGAGTTAAACAATAAGTCATTTTTGATGACACATTCCCTTTAACACCTGCTGCTTGGTTCCCACACTGATAAGAGCAAATTGCTTTTGGGCTCTCAAAAAGAGACATTCCATAATCATCTAATTTTCATCAAACACTCCTAACAAAAAGGGATTGTCAAAAATTGATAACCCCTTTAAAAAAAACCTTAAAAAGTTCTTTATATGAGTGTAATTATATGTTTATCTAATGTTGAAAGAGTCCAACTAAATACTGCAGAAGTAGCTACAGGATAAAAGATTATAGCTCTAGGTTTGTACCCGTTCTGGCCATGGAAGTTAGAAGCTCCAGTTCTTGTGCACACAAGTATCTTCCTTTGTAACTTCCTATTATAATATATTCCCAAATAAATGAGAGTTTTTGTTTTTGTATACCATTGAACATGATGGATTTTTTTTTCTTTTTTTGGCAATATAATGCGGAATGTTCTGTTTCCATTCAGTTAACAATTGAAGTGCAAGTCCTAATTTAATGGACACAGATCTTGAAAGAATTTAGAGGCCACACAAAACAATATTGGATTGTATTAAAGAAACTGGCAAAGTTTCTAGTTTAATATATTCCCAAATAGATGAGAGTTTTTGTTTTGTACTCCGGATAAGTCTAGTTAATGTTATGCCATTGAACATGATGGATTTTTTTCATTTTTGGCAATATAATGAGGAATGTTCTATTACTTTTCTGTCCATTCAGTTAACAATTGAAGTGCAACTCCTAATTTAATAGACAGAGATCTTGAAAGAATTTAGAGGCCACACAAAACAATCTTGGATTGTATTAAAGAAACTGGCAAAGTACAAATTAATAGACTCAAAATGTCAAACATCCACCACTGAATATTCAACAAGACACTGTGCATCAAATTCTTACAGTGGAGCTCCTAGAATGTTTTCACAAAGCGTGGCGTGAAGGTGGGCAAGAGAAAATAGATTGGAATTTACTGCAGTAATAGCTTAGGGCCGAGAATGAAAGGCAGGACTAATAACTTACAAACTTTGTTTGGAAACTCTTTGTAAAGTTTAGTTGTGTTAATACATGAAAAGTTTTTCATTAAAACCTATTATCGTAGATTTGCACAAAATCAGTTCGGGGTCTATGTCTTACAGCGGACAATAAAACTGCCATGTTTGCTTGTTAAAAAGCAAATATTTTACCTTTCCTTTAAAACAGTTATGTCCTTGGCTGCAAGCTATATTGATTCTTATAGAATTCCAGCTTGGTGGAGAAGTTAGTTACCGTCTCAAGTACTGATATCACCTTTAAACCACCATAATTTCTAGTTTTTAAAAACTTTTATTAGATCAAATCCTTCATCTCAGTGTTTAGCATTAGTTTTACACATCAACAAAAATTAGCCTAATTACCATTTGATTTCTGATTCTGTAATGTACATACCAACCCATACTCCAGTGCCATCTCTCATTCCTTCCAATTAGTCCTGTGGCTAAGCTAGTATTAATGCCAGGTGTTTCAATTGTAGGTTTATGTCATGATCTCATTATCTGCTTGGTTTGCGCTATTTGTCCTTTGTATTTGACTTGTATAAGCCCAGCCAGCTTCTTTGTCTTTTTTGTTGGACTCCTCTTTGTACCAATTACCTCAATTTAAAGGGGTTTTACCATGAGTTACAAACCCCTGCTCTACCTACAAGCCAGTCATTTTTGTGAATGAAGAGAGTGGCGCTTGTGGCTGTCCTCTCCATTCACTTCTATGGGAGATTCCAAACATAGCTGAGTGCACACACTCAGCTATCTTCAGAAGATCCCATAGAAGTGAATGAAGAGGACGGCCGCAAGTGCCGTCATCCTCATTCACATGCCACTTGTCATATTGCCCTTCAGAAACCAAACATTATAGAACTCAGCAGTATGGTCCTTCAATTACCCAAGCTTTTCCTCTTTTCAAACTGTGCGGGGAACTGGATGTAACAACAGGATATACAGGATATTTAGACTGGTACTTGGATGTGAGCCATGCTCAAGGGGTTGTTTCTACATATGTGTGTGTATGTACATACATATATACACATTATGCCATGTTGAGAAATATTGATATTATAGAATATGGTCTACTACCTCTGACCGCGCTTACTGAACCAAAGTAGTGAGACAACATAAGAAGCTATTTTGAATCTGATGGGCCTGACCATGTAATACATGTTCGCCCATTTGTAAAATAGGTGTGTAATGAGCATGGTGGGCCATAGTAATCATTAATAATGGGGTATATTATTATGGTAGCTGGCAGGAAGAATGATTTTTTTCTTTAGCTGTTAGTTAACAGGTGCCAGCATCAAGTTGTGGGTTGTGCATTAGAATACTGCCACACAACACTATCAGGTACCTCAGAGAGGAGCTAATTAAAAGGAATTTTTTGGTACCAAAGGGCTGAGTAAGGATGGTCTACATGTGATGTTTGGAAGTTCAGCAACTGGCCTGTGGAATTGTTAGGCCTGGGCTTGTACTTCTGTAGAGTGCTTTGAGCTGCAGACCACAGTGTTTTGTTTGTTATATGGGAGATGGCAAGGCTGGAGGCTGGAGTGGGTCATCTATGATGTTTAGGGGGACCCATGGGTGAACATTGTCATCATAAAATTTAGCTAGGCCAGGAGATCATCAATTGGAAGTAGGCAGTGAGCTGACTAAGGAGTAAATTGTTTCAGTTTTTGAATAGTGAGCTGGGACAATCTGGATAGACAACAAGGGACAGTTTGTGGGGTTCTGTGTGGGCTGTCACTGAAGCAGAGTTTGTATTCAACTGTGTCTTTTAAAGAAGAATCCTCCCTATACCACCTAGCAAACTCTCCTTGAATGTCCACAAAAAGGGAAAACTCCCAGGTCATCAGTAAGAGCAGGCACATCTCATGGTCATGAAGGGAACTTCAGAAATAAGAATAGGTAAGTATCTATACATCTAGTCTGGGTGTATAGTAGTCAGATATGAGTATAGGGTTTCTAATAAAGGAGGTGTGGTCAAGGGTCTTATAGTATGGAGTAAGTAGTGACCCCTAGTCAACCCTTGTAGTCAAGAACCCTAAACAAGTCATGTTTTCAGGATATTTCACAGAATACAGAAACAATTATATCACTTGAGCAATACTAGAAAATACTGAAAACATGACTAGTTGATGGACCTTGAAGACTGTATTGAAAGGGGTTTTACCACAAAGTTAAATTGGCGTGGGAAGCTTGAAAATTAAATAATAAACATTTTCACTATTCATCATTATTAAAAATTCTGTGCCATTTTAGCTGCTACCTTAGTGATCCATTGTGTACAACTTGTCTCTATGGCATACGATCAATAACAAGAGATCCTCAGTCCTACCAGCACATTCTCAGACATCACCTCTCCTCTCAGGCAGTTTTTGTCCGTCTCTTCATCCGCCTAGTAATCACACCCACCCACAGCTGAGCGAGTGTTCAACCCCAGGTACTGTCCTTCTACTCACATCCTCTGTACTCCTTAGTAATTAGTCAAACAGTGCAAATAAATAAAAAGAAAAAAATAAACCTCAATCAGGTATGTGCAGTGAGAAAAAAAAAATCTACATGTTTGGTTCCAGTAAGGATTTGAGCCTAGGTCCCCTATGCTGAAAGGCAGAAGTGCTAACCACTTAGCTATACTGTAGCTACTCACAGATTTTTACATAAACAGACCTTTGTTTTACTAGAGGGAGTATACTGTGGGGAAAGGCAAGGTGATGTCAAGTCTGCTGGATACCATGATATGCAGTTCAAACAAATCATACACACTCCCTTTTGAAAACACTAAAAGATGAAGCAGTACAAACTAGGCATGAAATGACTTCATGGTAAAATCCCTTTAAGGAACACTAGTAAGGGGATCTGTATAATCTGAATTTTTTTGGAGAGGGATTTGCTGCCTCAAGCTCTACTTTTCACAACCCCACCCCTCCTAATGTCTTTTTTACAAATGTCAAATTAATTTTTGCTCATTGATGGTTAAAGGGGTTGTTTCAGTACAAGGATTGCTTTTTATGCTAAAGGTCTTGCAAAAACAAGTCACTTTGCAATATGTGTCCATTATCAGTGTCCTACCTATTCCTAAATATCCCCTCTTGTATGGGCTGCATCATCTCCTTAGGTCACTATAGCTACAGACCTGTTTGATCTCTCCTGATAGGCTGTCAGCATTGGTTGCTATAGCTACAGACCTGGCTTCTGCTGCAGCCTAGTAGAAGCCAGTAAACACACCCCTGGATTCAAAATGAAACCAAGAAAACAGGACTGAGGTAAGATGAATCAATGTAGTGAGACAACCCCTTTAATGGGGCTGAGCCTTAAAGGAGTTGTCTCATTACGAGCTTTCAGCCTGTCAGTGTCCCTGGTAAGTTGAACTGAGGGGCGTGCTTCTTGGTCTGTCTGTTCTGCTCCCTCTCCCCCTCCCATCAGCACACAGGCAGCTACGTAACTTCTATACAGGGGGTGGGAGGGGGTTTGCTCTCAGAGTTCACCCTGTGTGTGCCTGCCTAGGTCTGTTGCAGGAGAGGGCTGATCTAGGAGTGTAGAAAGGAATATGAAGCTGTGTGCTAATAGAGCAGAGGGGATGCATGTGTTCCTATATCCCCTGCTTAGCTTACAAGTCTCCACATCTCCAGCAACAACAAGGGCAGTGTTACTATACTCAGGATTGTGTCCCTAATACAGGAGAACATAAAGTATTCACATGCCTGATTTGTATAGTATTAGTATAGTCACAGTTCCAAAGACATCTCATGATTATAGTAACAGACAGGGTCACTGCTGTCCCATCTATCTGTGTAGAGAGCAGGAGGAAGCAGGCACACACAGGGTTAATCCAGGAAGCAGGGACACAAACGCCAGAGTCCTCCCTCCCCCCTCCCTCCTCCTCCCTCCACTACAGAAGCATTCTGTGCGGGAGGGGCTCTCTGCTCCCACCTGTCTTCAAAGGTGATGAGTCATTCAAACCTGACAGCCAGTAAGATAAGGATTTAACAGGTCGGCTACTATAGAGATTTGAGAAGCTGATGTAGTAATACTAACAGGGCTAGCTCAAAATCAGTAGAACATTTGTAATGAACATATATTGCAAAGCTGCTTGTTTTTTAAAGATCTTTAAATTAAAACCCAATCATTGTAGCGAGACAACCCCTTTAATACCAGACACAGCCATGTTTTTTTCTAACATTCAACCTTAATATCTTTATCATCATTCTTTACATAAACAATAGACCCCAAACTGAGTCTTCTTCTTTTGATATATATTTTTATAAAACTAACAAGTGTAAGTTCACAGCTTACATTTTGTGTCTTAATCACCATGCAACTTGAATGTCCTTAATATAGTTTAAAATAACTGTATATGTGGAAGATACATGCAGTTCATTGTGGTTTAAGTCATGAAAATATCTTAAAATGAACTCATTTTGCTAGTTCTGGTCACTGAAACCATAGCAACTCGAGTTAACTTAATATACCAGTAAACACTAAACTAATCATACTTCAAGTACAGTGATGCGGGTCAGGAAGATGGCCACCTAAAAGAACAAATCTGTTGTCAGCAATTTAATTATGAGAAACTTTGCTATAACTTACATTGTTTGTGTTCAGGAATAAGCACTGAAATACATTTGGGATCAGTTTAACTATTCGAAGTGAAAATCTACAGTATGATACATACTTCATACATGGTAAACTAGAATAGTGATCTCCAACCTAAGGCTCTCTATTGGTTAAAAAAATGACTTTGGCAACATACTCAATGCCTTGGCTGCTTGAAGTTGTAGTTTTTTAATGGGTGAAGAGCGACAGTCTACGGATGACTACATAAAACAAACTAAGAGTTAATGATAGTATACACACAATAGGTTAAAGACGTCCAGTCCAAAAAAAAAATATATATAAAAAAAATATAGTATACACACATATATATATATATATATATATATATATATATATATATATGTATATACAGTGTGTATATATATATATATAAATATATATATATAATACTAATATATATATATATAATGTATGTATTGTATATATATACTGTGTATTCCATAGGGGCAAGGTGGTCAAGAAAGTGAATACTTACCTAGCTGTCCCTGATCGCTGTCGCTCCCAGCAATCCGCTGCTCTCCTCCTGGTCTGGAGGCTCAGACTCCATTCACTTACAATGGAGCATGTCCCTCCAGCATGTGGGGACAAGAACCTGGAAGTCTAGCGGAGCAGATCATTGGGTGCACTGGGGGACAGCTTGGTAATTATTTTTTCCTTCTCTTTTTGAATCATCCTGTCTCCAGTGGAATTTAATTTTTTTACTGGACAACCACTTTAAACTCCAGGCAAAGAATACATTTTTTTTTACTTATTCATCAATAGCAAGGAGTAGCCTTGTTGTTCACAGTCACAAATAGGAGCCCAGCTTTAATTTCTAAAATTTTGTGACAAATTAAAGAGATTGCCCAGGTGATTAAAAAAAGAGAAAGAAAGAAAAAACACATATTAGTCTTTCTCCTCACCTCCATTTGAGCGTTGGCTCTGCGGGCTTCTCTCTCTGACCAGCAGTAGGCGTGTCACTTTTTCAGCTGCTGATTTGGCTGTTGGGGTCTCTTGCCACTGTCTTTGCATCATAGTTTGGAGGCGAACCGCTCCATATGATAATGCAGTAGTTGCCCTTGACTACTGCAGCCAATCATCGGCTACAGCGTTTACATTACAACCACTGCTGGCAGAATAAAACATAAGAATGGGAAGAGAGCCAATGCTGCAACGGAGGTGAAGAGGAAGAAGAGTATGAGGTTGTGTTTTTTTTTTTTTTTTAAATCACTTAGAAAATCCCTTTAAGTCTACACTGAAATTGGTTGATATGGGAGCAAGGTTCTGCCCATAGGTCCTGAGGAGAAGGAGCATCACAACAAGGCTCTTTGATCCCTATGTCATGTACTGTTCCACAGGCCCGACGTTAAGCATAACGCAAACTGTCTTGCAAGGAGTCTTTCCTAAACAGATTAGTACCCAACTCTGCAAAGAAATAGCTAGTCATAAGTAAGTGTACATTATCTTATTTCAAAGTGTGTAAAAATACCATACAACAGTTAAAAACAACATTTAATATAAGATCTCTTAAAATTCAACTCCCTATCAGTCCCATTTAAAATCCTCGGGCTTTATTATGTAACGCTGTATGGAATAAGGCTTTTTTATGTTATTTAACAGAAGATGATTCATGTAGATCGCTTATTTTTTTTAGTCTTTGCCTTTTTTTTTGTTAAGTATAAAGTAATTGACTTCTTACTGTTAATCCACATTGTCACTATTCAGTTTAAGCACATTTGATGGCAATTCCTGAACTAAGGCCGACATGTCCAAAAATTGGCGGTGCCATGTTAGTTTTTAGGCACATTATATAAGTGTAAAGTGCGCCAGAAAGTACAACACTATCAAAAATCTGGCATCAGATATACCTTACATAGTAAACATAATGCGCCTAAAAAGGATGCGCTGTGCACCTCCATAACAAAATGTGCCTATTGAGGCGCATAGTACATCATTACAAGTGTATAAGTGTTAGGCGCATTTCACATTTTACAAGTATGTGTTAGGCGCATTTCATATACTTGTAATGATAAGCTATCCGCCTCCGTGCACGTTGTGCCCCAATAGGGGCATTAGATACTCTACCAATGAAATGTTTTGTACCACGATTAGCACACATAGCATATCATTAGAAGCGTATCATTAGAAGAGACACAGAGGTGGGAAAAACGTTCCTCAGAGTAGTACTTAGAGATTTGTGATAAGCAGGGGAGCATATTGGAACTGTGGATGGGCCCTTTAAATCAAGGAGGACCAGAACATGCATGCACTAAAATGAAGTCACATAGATGGGGGAGGCCGATGGAGAATCTTCATGGCAGAAGCAGCATGCACAGAGCTGTGCAGATGTATTTGGTCGGGACCACGGTTATTTATACCTGTCATACTTTACAGACAACCATTTTTTTTTTTTTTAATGTGTGTAATCCTTATTTTCCCTTTAGTGGCACTACATAGAAATTGAAATCTTACTGGCAAGTTTCCCACATATTAAAGTTGATCACTAAGGATCCCAGCAGGTGGACATTTTTTGATCAGTTCATCTTCAACAGACCCTTCTAACAAGTAGACATTGTCCAAAGATGTAAACCCCTTTAAGTGACTCTCTGCCTGATGTGCAGCCCTTGCTGCATTACCTGGTTATGCAGTAAAATAGAAGCCAAGCCAGTAGAAACCCTGAGTCAGCCATGGTGCTGCAGCTGGTATGCCATAACTCTATTATTTGACTGTTCGGTGGGAGTCCAACAGTTTGTAAATTCATTGACAGTCCATAACAAAAAATTGTATTATGGAAAAAAAATGTGTTTTTTGATATTTTATTGTAGCTGGAAGAGCTGTGTAGGTCATTTTGATTGGAACGATCACCATTATCTAGTTCATAATAAAGTTTCTAATGACTTAAGACAGTATTCTGGGCAGTAGACATTATTCACTATGGGTGACATGTATGATCTGGGTGCCAAGAGGCCAGTTCTAAATAGCTTTAAAGCAGTGAAGAATGCGCTAGAATCTATGAACCTGTTCTACTGTGGGTCATACATACAGGCGCATTCTAGTTACACTACAACAGTTAAGGCTCAGTTAGACCACTTTTAACTTGGTCTACCTGTTCCAGCAGTAATGTGAATAGTTTTGCTGTCCTCCCATCATAAATGTGTAGAATCATACGGTTGTGGTGCGACACGCCCCCAGAACACCTCGACATCTTGGGCGCATTACAAAGTGGCGCAGGCCTACTTTTGGAGAGCGCCTGCTCATACATCTAGAGAACAGGGCTGCAACAGTTTTTCGGCTCAAAGGACACCAGAATACTGGCACAGCCAAGTACATACATGTCGTCCTAAGTGTATAATTCACTACAGTTATGTATAATTCACTACAAAAATGCTGACTGTCCTTGATTTTTAATGATTTTTCTGAAAGTAGAAAAATTCAGGTTGGTTTCCCTAGTCCAATACATCAGACCCCGACCAATCGCACAGTGATTGCCTCTCATATAGTGGTATTTCCATCGGGCTTTTTGCCATCTGACCTTACTTGGTTTTGATTGTTACTCCCATTGAAGTGAACACTGCGGGGCATGCGCCGCCACTTCGCATTTTCCTGTGCCCGGCACATACACAGCCCAAAGAGGGAAAAAGCCAGATGGAAATACCATTTTGAGGCTATTTTAAAAGAAATCATGGAGACTTTCTATGTTTTTGTGGAGGATGTGGAAGAGCTGACTATCTCATTGATGTTATATAAATAATACTGATTTGTATAAGAATGAGATAAATGTTCAGAATTGCATTTCTTCAGAAATACTCCAGGTCACATCTTACAGCATGACTAATCAGATCACTTGGAACACAAGATGCAGCATATTGACTGTAAATTATTAATTTGCAATGAAAGAGGAAGAACATGAGCCCCACGTCCCCAGTGTTTGTACTGTATATCATTCATTTTGGTAGATCAATAGTCAGTCTATTTTAGTACCCAGTATCCTATATTTTTATATGTAAATATGACATTGAAAAGTTTTGTTGTTCAGAATATAATGTAATCACATATGTCCCTGAGTCATGAAAAATTTTATGCCATAATGCAGCAAAGTCATGCCAAAAAATTTCTTTATCTGCTAATTCAAGTGTTTGAGCAAATTTACTCTGGGTAATCAGTTTCCTTTTTCAACCACAAAAAAGGCAAACTAACTGTCACGAGTGGCACCTCGGTGCAGGCCGGGGGCGCACCCGTGTTCGCCCATTGGGATCTCTGCCGGGCCTCTCTAACTTACCTGACTGCACTCCTGTCCCGTCTGTTTCCCCCACCGGCCGCTGCACATATGCGCGCTCCCTAGGGTGCGCACGCATGTAAATCTAAAGGGCCAGCGCTCCGGTGATTGGATAATCGCCGGGCGCTGATTCTATATATTGGGTTTTGCCCTGTCACTCTCTGCTGGATCTTTGTTGCCTCTGCGCCTTAGAAAAAGCATTCTCTAGTATCCCGTCTTGCCATGTTCCCGACCTCTGCCTACGTTTCTTGACACCGAACCTTCGCTGCCTGCCCAGACCTGCCTGCTTGTCCTCGATTATGGTTCTCGTCTTACGATTTGGTACCTCGTGCACCTCGGCCGCCACCACAGGCAAGTCGTGCCAGGGGTAGCGACCTGGTAGGACTCCCGCTGCAGCAAGTCCATCCCGCTTTGCGGCGGGCTCTGGTGAAAAACGGGACCTGCTTAGATTCCGTTCCCTGGTGTGGCTGTTACCATCGCGGATCCACCTCTCTGGCCGTTACACTAACTACATGCGTATTTGGGCAGATTTGAACCCATGACCCCAATGCTGAAACACAGCAGTACTAACCACTAGTGTTGATTGAACTGTCCTAGAAAAGTTAAGTTCTAGTAGAACTTCTAGAATTTTTAGAACTCGAACCAAACTTTTTACTGTTCATTCGAGTAAAGTTCTAGTTCGACACACCATTTTCAGTACCGTTTTCAGCGGCTTTCTGCACTTTTGGCACCCGTACAATCAGTGCAGAGCACAGAGAAGTGTCAAACACGTCATCGCTGAGGTGTAGGACTCTCATTGGCTGCTAAAATCACATGACCATGTTATATATATATATATATATATATATATATATATATATATATATATTTCACTGTATTGCCTTGTGAACGCCATTTTCAGCTAACTCTCTGTACTGTACAGACTGCTCTTAGTTAGTTAGATAGCATTTTCCTCTCCATAGACAGCAATAGTTAGGGAGTTTGGTATTGCTGGCTGCATCTTTCCCACTCCCAGAAGCTGTTATTTGGGGACATTTGCAGGCTCACATAACGCATAACTCTCATATACATGGATATATATTATACAGAGTGCTTGGATTTGCTAAATCATACTCAATGCCAAAAAGTTCAGTTTTTGCAGTTTTGGGGGTTCAGTAATTGTTTAACACATCGTCTCCAAATCTCCTATGTGTCAAAGGGGTTTTTGGGCCCCCTCAAGATATAGGCCCCATAGCAGCTGCTACCACTGCACCTCCTATAGCTACGCCCCTGCTTGCAAGCTGTCCTCATCTTTTCAGTTAGCCATTGAAAGGAATGAAGTATTTTAGCCTCTCAATTTTTTTCTGTCACTCTTAGAGCCAAATTTTCTTCACTAAGCTGTTCCACGTATCCAGTTTACTGTTATGGATGGTAATTCCAACTTCTCCTCACCTGTATAGGTATAAAAATTAAACAGAACATCTTCTCCCATAGTCTTTAATGGGGTTCGAGTTCTAGTTTAAATAGAGCCTCAAACCGAACTCACAAAAGTTTGAGGTTCTAATCGAATTAGAAATTTTTTTCTGCTTTTCTGCTTTTTTTTCTTCTCAATAAAAATGATCCTAGAAATTCAGTAAGGGGTAACTGAACCATTATTTTGATCTTAGTTTCTTTTAAAACTCATCCATGCAATGAGAGGGGATAGAATGGGGTACAGCTACAATCTTTTTCTGGCTCTGCAAATGTGGAGACTTCATGCTGTGAAAGGGAGTTGAGTAACAGTACAAGGAGACATCACACCAGAAAGAAGCATCTAACTCCATAGCCATGAAAGCAGACAAGACATTTGCCTTGTGCTTATTTTTTAATGGAACAATATGTGTATTAAAGAAGAAAAAATCAAAGAGCTCAGATCAAAAGATGAATAGGACTGATGGGCCACGCATCTTTGTTCCTACCGCGAATCCCTACATAAATTTTGGAAAGTTTATAAGACCAGAAAATACTTCAGATATTTTAGTGTATTGGCCATTAAGCCATCCTAGGTGTAGGTGTCACAGAGTGGAATGCAGATGTGGATCCTCTGGGTTTCACAAACAATGATGCAGACCACGCCAGGGAGCAAAGTCTAAGGAGCCCCGTGGTATTCACCAGAGCCCACCATAGGCAGGTACAGCAGAGGAGAGCACAGGTCAGGATCACAGACGGACACCAACAAACTGTCTCAGAGCAGAGGGAGGAAGTTACTTAAGTTCCAGGTGGTGGCCAGCAACAATGATGCGATGGCCTTTAAATTTTAAATGGCCAGCGTATGCGGTCTAATGTAGAAGTGCACATGAGCCAGATCCCAAAGGCAGCGCAGGAGAGTGGAGAGATGAATAGGCAGGTTGTTCAGTATAGGGAACGCCGACACGAGTGCGCCCGCTTTCTGGAATGAGGATCTCGGTGTATATCGTGACTCCCTACTAGTTATAACAGGCCCTTGTTTTCTCCTATACATTTTAAAAGACCATACTTTATCCCTAATGTTTAGATACCATTCTACTTTTAAAGCCCATAAGTCTCTCAAATCTATAATAATACTTCTAACACTCAGACTTTAAAGGGGTTGTATCATTTCATTAAATGGTCTTCAGAATAAGGGGACAGTGAAAACAAGTAACTTTGCAATTAGATGTCATTTGCAAAGCTGTCTTGTATTCACAGTTTTCCTTATCTTCTGTTTTTGTTTACACTGATATCCAGTGCTGGTCGGATCCCTCCTCCTTGCATTTCACTAGCTGAGAGCTCATTTACATTCTGTTCGCCCCCCGGTCGGCTGTATTCACGGAGCTTGCATTCCTGCCTTTCACTCAAAGTAAGGGACCGGCACATTTTCCCTCTGCACAGCCAAAAGAAACAGAATAACACTGCAGGGCTTCTACAATCAGGAAACAGCACAATTGTGTGTTGATCCCTGCCTCTCTGATTCAGAGTTAGGGGCCGTAGCGATTTCTCTCTGCACACCTAGCAGAAACAAGCTGCAGCAGATTTCACATTCAGAAAACAGCACAGTTGTGTCTCGGTGCCTAACTCTCCTGCATAGAAGAGAGATCTGTGCCGTTCATAGAAAGCTGGATTCAACTGTAACAAATCTCCAGCTGTGAGAGGAGAAGATACCAGTGCTCAGTCTAGATTGAATGCAGCCTGTGGTATGTATACAGTTCTTACAAAATAAGACTGCATAGGGAGAGACACAGTGACATGTGGAGGGGGAGGGGGTCTCTGGAGGCAGCATGAACAGTGAAGGGGGGATGATGTCACCCAGCTGGGAGGGGAAGAAACGCCCCTGCATTTCTAGAGTTGAGAAGTTGAGATCAGTATGAATCAGCCAAACTAAAGAAGCGATACATCCCCTTTAATAGCTTCTACTATTTTTTTTTTATTTATGAATGATTTTTTATTATTTTGCTTATTTAAATATATTTTTGTCATAATCTTCAAAATTAACTTAAGGTTTTGCCCTCTATTGCAGCATGCCTAAAGTATATTGCTTCCTTTTAGGAACCTAATTTTGTATTACAGTGCCAGCAACAGTGTGCCCCTATATATTAACAGCCACAATGTACCAGCTACAGAGTACCTCAATGGTGTCAACACAATGTGCCACCATACAGTGTTGGCTGCATTGAGCTCCTATCCAATACCAGCATCAGTGAGCCTTAGTGTATTTCATAAAGTGTGAGCCACAGTATGTCACTATGCAGTGCAAGCTACAGATTGCTTCCATACAGGGCCAATCATACCGTGTCACTGTCACTGCAAGACTTTAGGTGGACCCTGAAACAGTCCAATCTCCAATTAACTGTGGGATTCATATAATTGATTAGCAGACATTTGTCCCTAAGTGAAAAGATTTTACCCTTTACCATCTGAGCCCCACCCGGACAGCGGAGAGACAGAAGACAGAGCCATTGATCTGGGTTTAAAGGGAATGTGTAATTAAAAATGACTTATTGTATAAATCAAGTTTTTATGTTAAACACATTTTTTAAGAATTTTTGGTTATATATTTTTTTTAATTTTCCATATCACTTTCAATATTTTTTAATAATTCTTAAGTCCTGCAGTTTTCACTTTGGCCACTAAGCCTAAAAATAGTCTGATACTTCCTGTTCTGTACAGAAAGATTCTCAGTCTGCTCATTATCAGCACAAAGAGGATCAAACTGAAAGGAGACACCAGTGTGAATAGATAACACAGAATCCATCAGTCACAAGAGGAGATAGTCACAGTTCACCCTTTCACCTCCCTGCACAGTGACTCCTTCCCAGGTCACAGAGCATGACTAGAAAACTCTCCTATAGAAGTCAATAGGACTAAGTCAGTCTTAAGGCTCATATGTGCATGAAGCTACTGAAAGCATCTCTCTGACTGCTGTTAAAGCAGTACAAACAAGGCCTAGTGGCCAAAGTAGAAACTGCAAGACTTAAGAATTATTAAAAAAATATTGAAAGTGATATGAAAAATTTAAAAAAAACAACCAAAAATCACTAAAAAATGTGTTAAACATAAAAACAGGACTTAAACAATGGGTCATTTTTTGATGACACATTCCCTTTAAGGAGGTCTCGCCAGGGTGTGACCCTCAAGATACTATTTTTATTGACAAAAACCTGGGGTTCAACCTCTTATATACTAATAACAATAAAATACTAAAATGTTAATTAGCTGACAAAAATTCAGATTCATATTTGGCAAACATACTTATTTGGTAAAAGTATAAAAGGTTAAGTTAAATTCTTACAAAAAAACCCCCAGAAAATCTTGTGTTCCATTACATACATTGTGGTTAAAGCATTGATTTATATACATTAGATCGCAGACTAAAATATACTTTATGGAAGTGAATGTAGACCATATAGTCTGACTTCTTATCATTTCTTAACAAAAATATATCTTCTTTATATTAAAGATCTTTTAAAACAAATACAAAAGATAACAAGATGGATGATACTGTTACATAGAAGATGGCCATCTGCTGAGCATACGTATGTATAAATAATGGCATCACCCCCACAATACAGTACTAGTTAGCATGCTCCCATACAGTGTCAACCAAACTGCCGCTATTTAGTGCTAGTTGCAGTGTGCTCCCATACCATGTCAACCACATAGTGCCACCACACAGTGCTAGATGCAGTGTATTCCCTATCCATGTCCACCACACTTTGTCGTCATACAGTGCTAGTTGCAGTGTCCACCAAACTGTGCCACTATTCAGTGCCAGTTGCAGTGTGCTGCCATACAGTGTCAACCACTCTATGTTACAATACAGTGCTAGCTGCATTGTGCTCCTATACAGTGTCTACCACACTGTGTTGCCAGTCAGTGCTAGTTGCAGAGTGCTCCCATATAGTGTCAACCACACTATCCCACTACTCAGTGCTAGTTGCATTGTGCTCTTATACAGTGTCTACCACACTATCCCACTATTCAGTGCTAGCTGCAGTGTGCTCCCATATAGTGTCAACCACACTATCCCACTACTCAGTGCTAGTTGCAGAGTGCTCCCATATAGTGTCAACCACACTATCCCACTATTCAGTGCTAGTTGCAGTGTGCTGTCATACAGTGTCAACCACTCTATGTCACCATTCACTGCTGGTTACAGTGTGCTCCCATACAATGTAAATCACACAGTGTTACAATACATTGCTAGTTGCATTGTGCTCCTATACAGTGTCTACCACACTTTGTTTCCATTCAGTGCTAGTTGCAGTGTGCTCCAAAACCGTGCCAACCAGAGTCTTCCTCCAGAAACACTGACCTTTCCAATTCTAGTAACAAGTATGTTTGCCAGATAAACCCCCCAACTGCAATAAATACTTTCCATATCTTCCAACACCTCTGTCCCTTTTTCCTTTTGCTACATCTTATGACTGATTGGTACCTATGTAACATCACTCATCACTGTAAAAATGCAATTTCAATTTTCTTTTCTTTTTTGAAGTGTAGTCAATATATTAATATAGAATTCATACAATACAACAATTACCACAATGATGAGTCTGAAGGTGATAAATTAGTGGGAGAATAATTTACAGTGACACATAGCACACATCCATGCTAATCCCATTTTCTCCTTACAGATGTAGAATAGCCAGGTACAGAGCACATATCAACATACAATTATCTTGAATCCAGTGCAATGTTTTATCCTCCCTGGATATTAAAAGTCACGTCCATTTGATTTCACATACGGAATAATCTCTTTAATTCTCAGAATTGATACGTAAAATACTTAAAGCATCATTGATTTTACAGCATGTCGCTGTTGGCGATGATCAGTTTCATAGATCAAAGGTATATTTCTATTATGTAGAGAATAATTCAGCAATAAATAGATTGGGTTCTAAATATAGAAGCCCAATGTACCCAAAGGAGCAGACATGGTAGATTTATTGTGCTGAGGAGGGAGCACATGGGTCTAAAGAATTGACATTCACTATATCCCAGCAGCCGAGATAAGGTTTAGATTAAAAGAAAATAAATAGGAAGAAGGGTGCAAAATGTTTGAACAAATGAATCCTTTTCTATACGACATTAGAGTCTGTGAGAAAGAAGCACCAATTACTTTTTATTTGAAATGTGGATAACTTGATAACGGCAAAATAATGCTTCCTTTTATGCTGCTGTCAATGTATTTTTACAAGGGAAAGAGGATACAAGCAAGAAAGCATCCAGACATCTAGGAACCAGACAGATGTTGTGATTTATTCATTAGATGTACTCTATAAACTTTTTATATTGTATCTGCAATAGCAAACAAAAATAACCTGTATAGAGCAACATAGCGGGAAAAGAAGAAGCAAACTTTTTTTTTTCCTACTTCAGTGATAACCGGCAGAACCTACCACAGAGGCCAAGCAAGCTACTGCTGTAGGGCCAGTATGGAGATAGCACCTTTCACTGAACTGCACAGGCATCATTGAGTAAAATAATACAATTTAGTTTACCTGCAGCTGCCACTCGGAGGAGCTCCCTAAATATAGACATAAAAAGCGACATGTATGTATGGGGCTGTGCTAGTAGTCTGGCGTCCTTCAGCCCAAAAACTGGTGCAGCCCTATGCGCTCAATGCATGAGCTCGCGCAATCCAAAATTAGGCACATTATAAAGCACTCATGACACTTTGTAATGCCCCTAAGATGTGGGGGCATTCTGGAGGCTTGTCGCACTACAACCATATGATTCTACACATTTATTAATTTAAACCAATAAAATACCCCAAGTGCTCATAAGGCCAGGCCCACAAAATATCCGGCCCCCTTTCATATCTAGATCACTCTCCAATACTACGAGAAACAGGGAAGAAAAAACAAAGGGGGCGCACAATAGTGAAATATGTTTGGAAAAAAAGGGCAGATTAAAACAGATGTAGGTGTGCTCACCTCTGGAGGTTGTGCTCCTATTTTAGAGGCACAACTCTCATAAGCGCTTACAGGGCTTTGTGGTGCCGTAGCCCTTATCACGGCGGTCGCTGGTCTCGTACAGTACGGCGCTCGGATGAACGCCGAATGGATCTGAAAGCAGGAGAAAAAATGGTGGACCCGGTGCACGTGCAATTTCCAATAGAAGCCAAGAGTGCTGGCTAAAGTTTAAAAATGACCTTTATTCTTAAAAAGTGCAGGGGTGATATGCTCTCGCACCATTAAAAACATAGACGATAAACACCAGCGCTTTCTCAAGAAAGCGCTGGTGTTCAGCGAGAAACGCGAGTTGGGTTTTATTGTCTATGTTTTTAATGGTGCGAGGGCATATCACTCCTGCACTTTTTAAGAATAAAGGACATTTTTAAACTTTAGCCAGCACTCTTGGCTTCCATTGGAAATTGCACGTGCGCCGGGTCCACCATTTTTTCTCATGCTTCCACTCTCCAATACTACAATACATCTCAAAAAAGGACCAAACCAAACGAGAGTATATGATCACAGCATGTCAAAAATCTTTATTTATCCAAAACTATAAAAAAACATATAAAAATTTGAGGTACATAGAGAGTGACCAAATGTGAGACAAGTTTACCTTATATTCACACTATCAATAGATGTAATTTTAAAGGTATATCACCAAATGCATATAGTATAGTGAATAGTGCATACATAAGACTCATAGAGTATAAATATCTCCCATATATGTATGGATATCATGAGTAATAATGAGCACTCTTATTAACACAACCAGGGAGGTGAAACATCGAGGGCTGCACATAAGATAACACTTAACAATACTGTAAAACACTAGGCAATATCATACCTAATAAAAAGATAGTGGAGAGGTAAAACCTGTCACCCCAATGCGCGTTTCGCGTTGAGATTGCTTCCTCAGGAGGGTGATCATTTATGAATTTAGGGTGGCAAAACCAGGCGCATTACTGCTGGGACAGGTAGACCAAGTTAAAAGTGGTTTACCTGAGCCTGAATTGTCGCTTTGTAGCTAAAAATTGCTAAATCTATGACCCGCAGTAGAACAGGTTAATAGATTCAGGCGCATTCTACGCTACTAATGCGCGCAATAAAATTGCGTAGTCTGGACATACTAGTACATGTTGCCCATACAGCTCACAACATGTTCAGTGACATTTGTAAAAAATCATATGCAGTAAGTGCTACCTAGTGGTGGCTGTAGACAACCAGAATTGTACTATATACATGAACCTGAAGGAAAAGGAAGTAATTGCTCTGACTGGCAAAACATTACTTAATTTGCTGGCTAAAGTCACTGACAATATTTTCAGCACCAAGGCTAGCAACTAAAACACTCGTACCATTTATGATTGAGTCGCCATAGTCTTTCTATGTTCTTTAACACTTTTTTCACGTTCTTAAGTTTAAAATACAGCAATCGCTTGTTAAAGGAGCTATACAACTTTTGAAAAGAATAATCAGAAGAGCGGGTGTTGTACAAAAATAACAAAAAACTGAGAAGCTTTGGCTGTTGCCAAGATGCTTGTTTACTAGCGCAGCTAGCATTTTAATATTGAAGCTAATCAGAGGCCATAGCAGTCATGTGCCATACTAATGGCATCTCAGCTCTTCTGTCTTGTCTCTCTTTTCCTCTTTTTATTACTTTGAGTTGACCAATAACATATAAAAATCAATGTAAGTAATACATGTAAGTTTAAGTCTCTCATTTGATGCTCGTCTATCCCATTTAAATTTAAACATAATGGTCCACATGTATGTAACCTATGTGCAAAAAAGTGAGTAGTAGACCAAAACCGTTTCATACATGTGGCCCAATATGTTATAATAATGTATGCAGTAATACAATTATGATCTTATCTTTTAAAAAATGTGAAAAAATCTCCTATAATTTGCCTTAGTCTTTATTCATATTCCTGTAGTGTTTTCTATATTGCTTTGTGCTGGACCAATTCCTGTGCTGTATGTTGCCTTATTTTCCTGTAGCCAAGCAGCACTTTCTGCATTAAAGCGGTGTCTCTTTGCCCTGTAAAAATACAAGTCCCAGGATTCTTTGCTATGCTTTGTCTTCCTTCCACCAAACATCATGGTCAGTGCATGTCCCTCTTTCCTCCTTAATATTTACCCTATGGGAGGCAGGACTTAAAGGGTTAAGTTTTAAATGCTGGCCCTAAAAAGCCTCATCTCCTTGTTCACCTCATCTCCTGGGCTCAACATGGAGTTGTTTCCTGGGTGTGGATACAGGCAGAGCTTCTAGTTATCAAAGAGCTGATGAAGAACTGCAGGAAGCCCACAGAACATTTCATATAAGTAGATTACAAAAGTGAAACATTTGTAGACAGATTAATTAGAATTAGTTTTTTTCCACTTGACAACCCTTTAACAATGCAATGATAATAGACTCAGAGGGCCTTATGTATGAAAACTGTCTAGGTTTAAGACTTTCTTTGTTGCCCATAACAAGCAATCAGAGCTCCCCTTTCAGTTATTACATAGTTAGATAATTTGTAAGGCTGAAAAAAGACAGGCGTCCATCCAGTTCAGCCTATTTTGCTAAATCGTTGATCCAAATGAAGGCAAAAAAAAAAATGAGGTAGAAGCCAATTGTCCTCATTTGAGGGAGAAAATTCCTTCCCGACTCCAATCTGGCAATCGGAAAAATCCTTGGATCAACGACCCTTCTCCAGAATCCTAGTCACTATAATTTGTTATATTATTACACTCCAGAAATGCATCCAACATTGTGCTCTGAAAAAATTAAAGCGGAGCTCTGATTGGTTGCTGTGGGCAACAAGGAAAGTCTTAGATTTAGACCGTTTTCATACATGTCCCCCAGAGTGTCTATCCCTGAATGTCCCAAATGAACTAAAACATAACTTATATCAGTAATTTTAAAACAAACTAATGAAAAAAGTGCCAAAGAGGTAATAAATAGGGCTATAGAAAAGCTAAAGCCACTCCCCTCCCCAAAAAAATGGCTATAGTAGGTGGTACGTGGTTTTAATTGATAAACTACTGCACTACAAAAGGCAAATCTCATACATTTATTTATTGACCAATTGTATGGAATGGAATATTGTAGACTAACTAAATATAAAAAAAGCTATAGAGGCAAAATGCTAATCTGTGTAAATACATGATCTCTGATATAGATCAATAAAGACTCCCGTAGTCCAACCGAGACTTGTTCTCTTGTGTAATTCCTGTGTTTATATTAATAGTTGTTTTTTATATTTCACGCAGTTTGTCTCTCCAGAAACGTGGTTCTCATACAGGAAGAATCAGTTTATTCAGTAAAAGACTTCTTTGGGTATACATGTTATTGTCCAGGACTGATGAAAGTTGCAAAGGTCAACAGAGTTAGCCAAAAAGAGTTGCAGTGGTAACTCTTGTCCTTAACCCTACCTGACCTTCTATGATGTAGAAGCACCTCCACTCTATGAAGGATCTCCCTAATAAGACCCTTTTACACGAAAGATGAAGAAACTTCCAGTTATACTGATTTCATTTCCCTGCACATAACTATAGTAGTTTTTCAGGTGAACTGGTTAAAGCATTTATGCATCTGTCATATAAATGGCGGTCTGCTTTGAAAAGAAGTCTTATTAGGTCAAATCCACAGAAAGATATATGTAGGAATGGCACCTAATGGGGCCTGTGTGCATACATGCATTCATATTCCGGTTTAAATGGGATGCTAATCCAGACACGGCATCCCTAACAACGCAGTGTGCATGTGCACTGCTATTACAGCCAGTGATCTTACAATTTGGTGTCCCTCAAGCTAGCGGTGCACATTGTCATGTTTGTAATAACGCGCAAGTGCATTGCCACCTCTAATAAGTAAAATTACTAGTGGAAGTTATGTTTTAGCTCAAGTAGGATTTTCAGTGATAATGTTGGTAATTGAGCTCAGAGACAGACACTTGTTTACTGACTCTAAATAAACTAAGTCCAGCTCAAAAAACTAGAAAACTCTGCAAGAACCCGACAAGCTGATGACCTCTCTGCAAAATTAGCATAAGGGCCCTTGCCCTCAAATTACTTTATATAACGTTCCAAAATATTATGCAAATCTGATTTAAATGTCGTGAAAATTATTATTTTTTTTTTTGTATTTCAATTAACCCCATGGATGTTATTGTCTCTCAGGGCTCTTTGGATTACTGAACTGAATTTGTGATATAGTACGTAACAAAAAGTTGAAAAGTTTTGTAAAATATATTTGCATTTTCACTAAATTAAAGGTGTTTTGCCACCTCCTGTATCCAGCTCTTCAGCTCTGTGTGCTCAGAAGGGGGCGTGTGTGAGGTGTTTGAATTGCATATCATGTGACCCAGCAGGATGACATCACCAGGCCTTTCCTCTCTGTAGTCAAAAGAAAGGTTTGTTTATGTAAAGCATTGTGAGAAGTTGAGAGGTAAAATCTTTGCTTCTAGGCACAAGGGTCCTCGGTTCAAATCCCTGCAGGAACCAAACCTGTGTTTTTTTTTCTCTTTCTTAATGCACGTACCTCATTGAGGTTTCTTTTTTATTTATTTGCACTGTTTGACTAATTACTAAGGAGCACAGAGGACGGGAGTAGAGTGACAGCACCTGGGGTTTGAACACTCAGTAGCTGCCTGAGAGGAGAGGTGATGTCTGAGCATGTGCGACCAGGAGTGAGGAGCTCTCAGCCCTGGTCGTGTCCGCTGGAGACAAGCTGTAAACAATGAATCACTAAAGGAGCAGCTAAAACAAAAACGGTGCAGAATTTTTAATAGTAACAAATGGTGAAAATGTTTATTATTTTATTTACAAACGTCCCACGTCAATTTTACCTCATGGCAAAACCCCTATACGCCTACATTTTGTTTGGGGACCGATATAGTACCTAGGCTAGGGAGAACCCCGCATACAAAGGCTGTCTGTGGTATCTTAACTTGGGCAAAGTATAGCAATATTAGATAAAGTGTAGTGGTCATTCCACTTTTTTCGCCCTACACCTGGCACTGTGCAGATCCTACGACTCAGCTCCATTCCCTTGAATAGGAATAGGTTGCAGTTCTCCGCACCATAGACTAATGATCTAATTGTGTCTAAAAGTTGTCAGCTCCTGTGCAGAGAATGTTGCTGATGAAAGTTCATCTCCAGTCATGTCTGAAGTTTGCTGATATCTCTCGGGTTTGTGTTCTGCAGGTTTGGCAACTTTCGATCATTTGTGTTTCTTTTGCATGGCTGAATTTGTTTTCTTTCACTTCAAAGATTTTAAAGTCTCAAAACAATAACCCGGCTCCACGCGCCTCACAAGCGACTGTCAATGGGGAATGGGGAAAAGTCTGTTTTGTGCAGTAAAATGGCGACGTTATTGATTAGTGACATTCCTCCATCTGCTATCATGCTATTGACAGGTCCCAGTATGACACACAACAGGCTTTGTTCAATATGTTATTAACCTCCCATTTTATTCTGCGCCTAAGCTGGTGGCTTTTGTAGCTCATCAAACATCCAAGAAACAATCTACAAATCCTCCTGATACACAGACTCTGCTGAATTTATGTGAAGCCGCTTATTGTAATCTCTCGTCTGCCGCAGGTATTTTATCTGTCAATGGAGTAATTATTATTTCTTTAGAAGGGAAATACATTCATCTCTCTATCTTGAAGTAGTGGCTGCCTCTCTCATCTGCACAGGAGAGCAGTGTGTTTTCTGTGGTGTCTGTATAATTAGGTACCCAGGGTCAAGGTATACAGATGTAGCAGAACTAAACAGAACAGATATTGCACCGTGATATCACGGCACAGAGTGTTATCTCTACTTTCTCAATGCTTTTCAATGGCGATTGTTTTCAGATCAGAGCAAATAACACAAAAAGCCATGATATCACGGTCAAGCTGTACTCTGCTACATCTGTATTTATAACAAAAAAGAGAAAAAGAGTGTGCGCTCCCGTAGAGTAATACAGTTAATTATTATAAAAGTAGACAATTACAACGATATTATTCTAACCTTATTGAGTTGTGCTTATGGCCGGCACAACTCTCCTTTTCGCAGAAATAAAGAATATTGCTGGCTTCCATCTCTCTGCCTTCTCGGAAACACTTCGATTCTCGCAGTTAGTTTCTAAAGACGTCGGCCACTCATTATTCCTCGGCGCAATGCTGCTGACTCTCCATGTAACCTCCTCCCAGGGTGGAGTAAACTGAAATAATCCGTAGTTCAAGACAAGCTGAACCTAGTACACGTGGACACCGTGAACCCAAATAGAGAGTTTTTAGCGCAAAAACCCCCGTTAGTGCACACCATAAAAGGATTATTAAAATAAAAAAGATTTATTGTAAAAAAAACATTTTTTTCCAATAATTTTTTCTATTTTAATGATCCTTTTATGGTTTGTACTACTGGTGATTTTTGCGCTAAAAACTCTCTATTTGGGTTGACGGTGTCAACGTGTACCTGGTTCAGTTTGTTTTGAACTACGGATTACATCTGTATTTTATATCAGTCTTCTATCCTTTTTTTTATTAACATTCAGTAAGACCTTGTCATCAAAGTCAGAACAAGCAGTCCAACATGTGTTTGATATGAGAGATTATGGACTTGGTGTCAGCACTGATTATCATGTATATATGAATCCGCATCAAGTCTAGACCAAGGAGCAATTGATGCGACTCCTTTCTCAGAGCACGCATAATCATGTTTCATCTGAGGAGGGAGGGAGTCTGTCCTTCAGAAGTCGTCAGATCAATGTAGCTCTGATTTTCAGAAATGTTTGATTGGGTGGACATAGCAAGAATACAAACTCAATGGCCCTTCACCTACATGTTACCTTTGACGTAAAATAGTTCACAAAATGACAGCTATGGCATATTGGTAGAACAATAATCTTCCATTTGTAACATTAAAGTGGTTGTCTCACTACAAGGATTGCTTTTTATGTTAAAGATCTTGGAAAAACAAGTCACTTTGCAATATATGTCCATTAACAGTGTCCTACCTATTCTGAGATATCCCCTCTTGTATGGACTGCATCAGCTCCTCAGGTCACTAAAGCTACGGACCTGTTCAATCTCTCCTGATAGGCTGCCAGCACTGCTTGCTATAGCTACAGATCTGTTCAATCTCCCATGATAGGCTGCCAGCATTGGTTGCTAAAGCTACGGACCTGTTCAATCTCTCCTGATAGGCTGCCAGCACTGGTTGCTATAGCTAAAGACCTGTTCAATCTCCCATGATAGGCTGCCAGCACTGGTTGCTATAGCTACAGACCTCGCTTCTACTGCAGTCTAGTAGAAGCCAGTAAACATGCCCCTGAATTCAAAATGAAACCAAGAAACCAGGAGGTAAGGTGAATCAGTCTAGTGAGACAACTCCTTTAAAGAGAACCTGTCACATAGATTATGTCCCCCATCCTGAGGACAGCACAAGCTAGTGTCAGACATGCTGTTTCCAGCACTGTGTCCCTTATTCTGTAAGATGCTGTAGTTTTAGAGTATTTAATGTTCAAATCTGCAGTTTCAGCCAGAAAAGAGTCATGAAAAGAATCAGTTTTTTCATACCCAGCCCACCTGAGGCTATCCCTGCCCATCTGATGCTAGCCCCGCCCACCTCAACTGATTAACCTAATACTTTGAATAGGTAGAACCATGTGAATAACTGTCAGTGGGCGGGGCTAGCCTTTGGTGGGTGGAGCTAACACCTGCTCATGAATAAGATCTGAGCATTAAATGCTCTAAAACTGCTGCATCTTACAGGATAAGGGGCACAGTAATGGAAACAGCAGGTCTGACATTAGATTATTCTGTGCTCAACAAGGGGGCATAACCTATGTGACAGGTTCTCTTTAAGATTGACAAAGTGGAATCGAAAGGATTTTGCAGCTTGTTGGGGACTTGGGAAACATTGTGCTACACAATATAAAAAGGTAATTATTTATGGAGGTTTTAATGTTTGGAGCTTCACCGAAATAAATGGAGGCAGTGGTAGTAATGTACAGCAGCCAAATCATGTTTTCCTTGCATGACATCTGATACTGTGTGAATAGTGTAATTCACTTGAATAGAATCATGCAGAATTCTATGCACCGTAGCCAGACAATAGTGCAGAGAAGTTACTGGGGAGAAAAAGCCTCAGAAATCAGCCTGTTTGTAGTAAAAAATAAAAATCAGGGGAGGGGGAAAAGTCTTGAAAGAGTGTCTACCCCTCTGAGGATGTACATGCATTACCCAGACAGACTAATTACATGAATGAACACCATATAATGCTTAATTCTTTCCTTGGTGGCGCTGCAAGCAAACTGTCCACTTACAGTCGGTAGGACACCATGTGATCAATTTATTTTCAGGAAATCCACCTAACAGATACTTATTTTCAACAGTGGACAATCCATTTAATATTTTAGTTTGAACCTGCAGTTCCCTAGAGCTGTTTTTTAGGGACAGCATGAAATGGGTGTTTTGTTAATCACAAGCTTTTCTACAGCCCATCGTTATACACAGTTGAGTCACTTTATTATGACCACCAGCTAGTAATTAGAGTAACTGCCACATGCAGCATAGACAGCATCTAGATAGGCTGGGAATGATTCTTTAAAGGGGTTTTGCCAGGACGTGCCTTATCTGCTAAGAAGCAATTGTAAACAAGCCACGCTGAGCTAAGAGAGAGAGAGAGAGACACAGCCATAGCACAGACCCATGCATAAGGGATCGTGTGAAATGTTCACTCAAATACTCAAACTACAACTAGTGGATTCTATACACAAAAGACAACACCTTTTCTACACAGCAGCTTGAAAGCTTCTTCATGTTCTCTGTCATCAGATAAAGCAGGGATCTACTCAGATAATCACACTACAACTAGTGGATTCTGTATACAAAAGACAACATATTTCTACCCGGTGCCTTTCATCAGATAAGAAGTGTTCTCTGCGCAAGCCCGGCCAGCAGCTCTTGTCAGGTCGTATCTAATAGAAGCTTTTAAATAACTGAGGGCAGGTAAGGAAGGCTGAAGCTCTCTCAGACTGCAATTTTTGTAATCACACATATTTAGAAAAGTGATTAAATACCCATTTTGGAGGATCCCATGTCAACATTACATCGTGGCAAAACTCCTTTAAGTCCTGGAAGGTCGTCACAGTCAACACTGATCAGGGCAGTTTCACAAATGCTGAATTGGGTTCAAGTCTGGGGAAAAAGATAACGGCTAGGGTAGGATACTTGGAAGTCTTGGTCATGCTCTTTCAACCAACGTCAGACATTTCTATCCATGTCAATTGTAACATGGACCAGCTGGAACATCTTATCCGCCAAAGGGATGACAATCCGCATGTATGAGTGTACATGATCTGCAAGGACGGACTCATACTTAATTTGGTTTAACGTGCCTTCCACGTGGATGAGTGGGTCCCGTGAATGTCACAAAAAACATTCCCCAGACCGTAACACTGCCACCATCAGCTTGTGTTCTTCTAGCAGTGGTTGCAGGATGTTTGTTCTCTGATGTTTCCTGCCAGACATGTCTACATCGATCCACTCGATGAGGCAGAAAAATTCACTTAGAGAAGGCAACCCTTTGTGATACTGTAGTGAAAATGTAAGTCTTAATTACCAGGTGCAGTGACCATGTGTCTGCCTTGGAGCTCCATACACTGTAGGATTTGCTGAACTGTTTTAGATGCACATCTGGTAGCCCCCCACCCCTGGTTCATTTTGTTGGTAAGGTGAAGTGTGTCAGTCTGCCCTTGCACACCTTTGTAGCCACTGTCAACCACTCATATCAATGGCATATACAGGCAGTCCCCGGCTTACATCGTTCGACTTACATACATCCTCTAGTTACAAACAGAGACTTATGGGGCGTGGCTGACATTCAACATGAGTCAGGCCCCATGATAACCAAGTGCCAGCATGCCACAGCTGCACATGAGATACAGAACGTTAGGTGAAATCTTCAAAAAAAGGGCACAGACAGCAAAACAAATATAAAAACCCGTCCCTGCACTATCCAAAACTAAAAAAAATTTTTTTGCTGGAATTACATTTAATAAATATACCTGTTCCGACTTACATACAGTTTCAACTTAAGAACAAACCTACAGTCCCTATCTCGTTTGTAACCCAGGGACTGCCTGTAGTCCTAAGCAGTTTTCACATTGATATTTATAATGGTGTCATTTATCCACTAATGATACAGTTTTGTCATGGCAGCACTGGAATAGTTGAAAAACTACATAGTTTTTGAAATACTGCCAACCTTGACCCGAAAGCCAATAATCATTCCTTTTTGAAACTCTAATGTGTTACCACTTTAACCCATGAAAGCAATGAAGGAAAAGTGCACTGAGCCTATCACATACCTTATAGACTCACCAAGCCAGCTCACAACACATGACTTCTTCCATGAGCTATATGTTGCCGATGTTGAAATTAGAAAGTGGTCATAATAATATGCATAGTTTGTCAATCTAGACGGGATAAAAATAGATACTGTACTATAATCATATATGTATTAACATACACAGGTTGCTCCCTGAGATCTGCATATAACTGTGTCTTAAAATAACGGCACCACTACTCTCAGATTTACGCATAGCTACCTTTTAACACCTTATTACATTAATATTTTTGAAGAAAAGAAGTCTTGTGTGTTACAGATCCTTAAACTGTTGTTAAAGGGGTTGTCTTGCTACAAAGATTAGCTTTCAACATGTAGGGAACACTAAGGGCCACATGTATGAAACGGTTTTGGCCTAAAACTCACTTTTTTGCCCATAGGTTTCTATGGGGAAAAAAGTGAGTTTTAGGCCAAAACCGTTTCATACATGTGGCTCTAAATGAAGACGTTTTCCAAATATATTGCTTTGTTCATTGTTTTTTGTTAAGGAGCTACAAGTGATTTTATCACCTTCTGAGCTCAGTCTGGTTTCCCAAGTGACTGACCTGTGTACTTCTCCTCCCCTGCTGTTTGTTTTATCTGATAGCAGGGAGTGAGGTCATCACACAGGTCGCGGCCAGCACGGAACTATGGACAGTGAGAGCTTGTGTGTTATCTGATCTTTTAGACAAAAGAAAGTAATTACTCTACTGTTTACTTTAGCTCAGCAGCTTTTCCTGTCCTGTTAGAAGTTAATTTAGCTAATCTAGACTAATAAACATAATAAACAGAGAAGTCTGAATACATGGAGCTCATATGCTAATTACAGACAGCTTGACCAGGAAGTGACAGAGCAAAGCAGCTTTATTTCATTCATGCATCCTATGAAATTATGAGATGAGACAACCCCTTTTAGATAGGTATCAGAAGAATATTGCTGGGTTTCAGCTTTAGGCCAAGTTTGAGTGTTTTAATTCTGTTTGGTTTGAATCGATTACCGTTGATATTTACTGAAAAATAGACTGTAACCCTAACCCTAAATTGGGGTTGTGCATTTTTTTTAATGGGATTGAATGGGTTAACATAATTATTCCCTTGTGCTTCTATTTCCGCAGTGCTGTTGCTCCAACATCATTTCTGTCCTGACATCACTTCTGGCCCGATGGCACGTTACGGCCGGTTCACACGGCTTATTCAAGCCGTAATTGCAGGATGGATTTCGCCCGCAATTACGGCTTGAATACGGGTCGGGGGCGGGGAGGGGTGCAGCTCCCCGGCCCCATAGACATGCATTATCCACGGCGCGTATCCCACCGGGAAAATGTGCATGTCACTTTCTCCCCGCCCGGTGGATACGCCAAGCGCGAAGGAGAGACGGAATCCATAGTTCTCTTTGAGAACTATGGATTACCGTAATGGCTCGGACAGATTCCAGCCGTATTGCAGCGCAGTACGGCGCGCAATACGGCTGGAATCCGTGCCCAAAATAAGCTGTGTGAACGGCCCTTTAGAGATACCAATATGACATAGACGGAAGTGAAGTTTGAGCGACAGTCCTGGGAAATTAGTAAGATAACCCACTCAAAAGATGTGAAAAAAAAAACCCTGACCCACAGTTTAGGGTTAGAGTTTGTCAGGATTCAGGCTAGGCTTAGGGTTGGGATCAGTGAAAAAAAGTAGGTTTGGGACATCCTTAATCAGAACTTTTTCACAAGCTTGGGGCAAACCGGCATTGAGCTGAACAAGCGCAGATGTGAGCAACATTTTTCAAGAACAGGCAATTCGTGAGGGGTCTGGATTGTACATCTACACATTGTGCAATGGAGCAAAAATAACAAAACACAATATTTTGTATGTGACTATTTGATGTGTCATTGGTCAATCATGGGATAGACGTGGTATCAGTGTGCAGCAATCTGCTGATATTACAATGACAGCATTAAATATGTTCTAGTTTTGCGTAGGTCAGTACAACGCTGGAGAACTGGCTCCCTGAACATGTCACTTCAGGAATAGAGACCTGAAGGGTCTTGGTTTGTGCTTCTCACTTAACGCTGACTGGTCATATTTCTGATATAAATGTGTTTTTAAGTAACTGAAAGGATCAATTCTATAATATCAGTGAAGCATTTCACAGCAGCTGTACATCAGTTTGATGGATGTAGAAGTAATTGATTCATTTTTTCCTGCTAAATGAAACATCACACAGAATACATGAAAAATTGTTTCTCAACATTATCAGCACCCAGAACAATGACATCGTATATATCTAGGCTCATGATGCATAAAAATCCACAATTGTTTAGCATCCATGAAAAACCAAGCCAGAAGAGCTCACGGTCTAAAAAAAATTGAAGCAAAAAAAAAATTTTTTTTTTTTTTGCAATACTCTAAAACTTTGTAATATACTTTTTTTCTTTATAATTGATATCTCTGCTTGCCATGAGTAAATCTAAACCTTGTTCACATTCAGTTGCTTGGATGGGTTGCAGGAAATGATAGAAACATTATTATAACTGTTTATTGACCCCTAGATCTTTCAAATGCCATGCCATCTTTTCCTCTGGCACCAGGATCTTTGGCTCCTTGAGTCTGTCAGCATTTCTCAATCACTGCAACAATACTGAAATATGCATACAGTCGATTGAATGGTACATTTCAGCAGAATACTCTAAGATCTCTTATTAATTAATCAATATTGTCTATTTGGTATAGTAATTAGCAAATGTTTGCAGCAGGTCCTATGAACTCAAGCTATGCCTTTGATCACATTGTTAGCAGTACACAACGTTTCAACATCTGTCTGCTAGTTACAAAACCGAGACTTATGGGGAATGCTGGCACTTGTAGTTCTATGTTACAGAGCAGATAGCAGCTAAAGAACGACAAGTTCCAGCATGCCACAGCAGCACATAAGGTGAAATCTTCTTATCATGGGCACAGGCAGCAAAACAAACATAAAAACTCTTCCCTGCACTGTTCAAAACTAAAAAAAAAAACTTTTATGCTGGAGTTACATTTAATAAATATACCTGTTCTGACTTAAATATAAATTCACCTTACGAACAAACCTACAGTCCCTACCACATTCATAACCCGGGGAATTTCTGTAACAAAGAGGTCCAATATCTTTTATATTGAAACTGTATTTCTGTAATTATCACTACAACCAATTGTATGGTACCAGATACTGTAGAATGGATTTGGAGTTTTTTTGTGCTGACTGGTTATCCTCCTAAACACCTTCACCCCCCCCCCCACACACACACCCACACTCCCTCCACACCCTCCCCAACCCCCCACCCCTCCCAAACACACAACACACCACAATGGCTTACTAGTAGTACTCCTAAGATTGCATACAGCTATTTATAACTTTTTGAATAGACTATAGTGTATAAACAGATATAGTTATAGAGAACAGATATAGTTATAGAGAACCTGTCCGCTAATTTATGCTTCCTTGCTGAGAAGAGCACAAGCTAGTGTCAGACCTGCTGTTCCCAGCACTGTGTCCCTTATTCTGTAAGATGCTGCAGTTTTCGAGTACTTAGTATTCAAATCTGCAGTTTTCAGCCAGAAAAAAGTCATAAAAGAGTCAGTTTTCTTCATATCCCGCCCATCTAAGGATAGCCCCACCCACCTCAGCTGATAAACATATTACTTTGAATAGGTAGAAACAGGTGAATAACTGTCAGTGGGCAGGGCTAGACTTTGGTGGGCAGGGCTAACACCTGCTCATGAATATGATTTGAGCATTAAATACTCTAAAACTACAGCATCTTACAGAATAAGTGACACAGTGCTGGGAACAGCAGGTCTGACACTAGCTTGTTCTTCCCTCAGCAAGGGGGGCATAGCCTCTGTGACAGGTTCCCGTTATGGCAGGAGAAACAAACCAGTGACTACCAAGAAGCTTGTTACATATTTCTCCCCGTTGTTTTTTTCAGTCAAAGTGAATGTCACTGTGTTCATTTTAGATTCAAAATTCTGTAAGCTTCATTTATTAACATATCTCTACAGTGGTTAGGGCTATTTTCTCTTATATAGAACTCCATATTCCCTGCTTGGATATACAGATAAATGATAACTTTCCATTTGTCTGCAGTCAACACTAGGGGGAGCTGACTGCATACTAATTTATCATCAAGTTCAAAGTAGAAACAGCATCATGTCAGCTTCAAGGCTTCCACTAATGGTGACGAATAATTGACTTTACCGGAAACAATGATCAGTGTGAGCATGGACAAAAAGCACGGTGCTCGGGTGATGGTCAGCTGGAGGTGATTGCCTTATATTTAGTTGTTTGACCATTTTGTGGGCCCTATGCTTGCATAAAATAGGCACGTTTCCTGCCACAGGTATTATAACTTGATTACTGGATCACCGGAGCGCTGTGCTTTTGGTCCGTGCTCACCCTGATCGTTATTATTTCTCGTGGACTCTATCTGTGCGAGGTTTCCTCTGATCCCCCGATGGAACCAGGCTGCTGGGCTCTTTCTAAGTTTTCATGTGTGTTGTACCATAATCATACAACCATACTAGGAGAGCGATTTTCAACTTCCATAACCCGTCTTAATACGTATGTTACAATATTACGTGAGGTGCGCCGGTCTCGATTTGTCTGTTTCAGCGCATCTTTGTCTGTGATGAAAGGTTAAGAATCACTTTGAGACATTTTGCCATTTTAAATGCTGTGTTGCTTTTACATTAGCTACAAATATTTCTTAACATGCAAAGGAAAAACGAATTAAGCACAATCCTTAATGTAATGCCCTAAATCCTATGTTTTTATCTTTTGAGTTGCTGCTAACACTTTAAGCCCCTACAAAAACAATCATGGTATTTTATAAGCGTATATGAAATAAAAATATAATATACATAGTAAATACTGTATATAGCCGTCTGTTGGCTATCACCCCAGGTAAAACAGATGGTAACAAATATATATATTGAATAAGTGAATATTAATATCTAAAAGTCTGAAGAATAAATTGTGTAATTGTATTAGCTGTATTAATCCAGAGAATACATTACTGTAATAAAATCCATAACACAAAGTTAATCAAACATCTGTATATAGAAAATTAATAGTTTTCACATTTTAAAAGTAGTATTGCTGAAACTTCAGGACACCAATATTATCTTTTAACTATTAATATTATTCACCGATAATATAATCTCTATATGGATAAGAGTTTAGATGTATTATGTTATTCATAATTTGTTTATTGTATGAAGTAGATCACCAAAGAATCTATTGGAAAATAGGTGTTCATCTAGTAACATTTTGAAGATTAGTATAAAACACTATTTCCAGGAGATTGTATTCCCACCCTGGGGGTGACCCCAATCCGTCCAGGAACGCTCATTCTCAGATGTAGTTTGCATAAATCCCACCCGTTTTGCATCGTTATTTCGAGGAGTCCCCTGGAAAATAGGGTAGGGTTGGCATTTATGGGATGAATGATAAAGGACATGTTCACATCATATTTTCCATTTCCGTCCAGCATTTACTTTGGGAGAGCTCCAGGTGTACATGCTTAGGCTCTATAGGTTCAATTGCCAGACAAAGGTGGATATTCATTTGTACATCACATAAAGATATTGAATAGTGTAGTCTATTATGCTATTCCATACCATGGTATCCTGTTAAGAAACCATATACATTTAAAGTATACCATAACAGTCTATGGGTGATGGATACCACTGTATGGCATGAATTATAGGCCTCCAATATGCACATGTCAAAAGTTAATAGGACCCTCCACATGCTGAAGAAGATTGGTTAATACAAGGGGAGGAGGTAAGGGGGCCGATGTGTATGTATGCAGTGGACATAGGCCTGTTAAGCTATGTTCAGATAGCAATTATTGGGAAGTATCTCGCCCCGTATTTCGCGCCGTCCTGCGCTAAATATGGGGCGAGATACTTCCCAGTCATTACGGTAATCCACAGTTCCCAGAGAGAACTATAGATTAAGTCTCCTCTTAAGAAGTGACATGTCAATAATTCACGGTGTATACGCCGTGAATAATGAATGTTTATGAGGCCGGCGAGCTGCCGGCCACCTGACCCGACCCCGCTCCTGAGCACACGGCATAATTGTGGGTGAAATACGTCCCTGAAATTACACCGTGTGAACACTGCCTTACTGTACAAAGCTGGTCTCTGGTGGTTGATTGGGCTACTTTTTGTATAACATGTGTATAAAGTCACCCAGAAACTAACTATATACGTACGCCAGATCTGCAGGAATACCCATGCTGATGCTAAGGACCAGTTATTATTATTAAATCTGAAAAATTGCAGGCAGCAGGATATTTCTTTGTGTCTCCTACTATTCTGCTCACAAGATCTAGTCCTCCTCACTGAACACTCTATGACTTATTCTATCAGGTTGTATAGGTTGATGCACCTCCATTCTCTTCCATTCTGCTGCTGACACTGTGATGCCATGGTTCGGGGTTGCACAGTCTGTTTGTTATCAGAGGTTCTAGTGGTCTACTGGGCAGATGGTACTGGAAACCCTGAAGATAGATAAGTGGAGGAGGGAAATGTTTCTGCAGGATGCCAGTCAGGTGTGCAGACAGGACTTGGAAATACAGCGATCAATGGAGTTGATGGAATCAGTGACCCAACGCGGAGATGTAGCGATCACTGTAGATCATACAAGTACAGGTTGAAAGTGTAGAGGGTAGTATAAGTGATGTACCCTATGGTATATTTACAGATAAGAATAATTATTTCATAAAATATAACTTTTAATAAAAATATTTAAAAAAAATCTGTTACAATTAAACAACATATGGTAACCATAAATAGAGTCAAATAAATCATAAAAATTATGTAGACATGATGTAGAGATAATAAAGCAGATCCTCCTGCGCACGCGCAAAGTTCTGGGGTGCGGGCGCAGGCGCACTATGATGTCAGAATGAATATTGAAAAGAAGCACAAGAGTATTTACATGTGACCTGAAAGGAAACAGGTATACCTATAGACAATAGGTCAGTTGAACTAATTATTTAAATGATAACTATGTTAATTGGAGGATGAGAGGAGGTGTTCCTTTCACACCCCTTATATTGTGCTTTATATACCATAGAGGATTCTAGACAGGTAGAGATATCTCAAACCAGAGGTTTGACCATACACCATCCTGATGTTTATTTTGATTTATTGTACTTTATCTTGCTTTAGGTTTTCTATTTGGTTCATTTACTATTTGCCTTCTGTCCCTCTGAAGAGCCTGCTTTCACAGACAAACTTAATTTGGGATTGAGTGTCTTTTGGAATCTTATTGTGGCCCTGGTGGGCTGTAGTAATAGTTAGGTAAATTAAGGATTATCCAGGGATATTTTTGCGGGATCGCCCTGTTCGGGGCGGTTACCCACTAAGGAGAAGTTGTAAGGGTGAAGTATGGTAAAAAAAAGTGTGATTATCCAATTTATTTTGGTCACAGATGACCCCTTCAAAAAGAAAAGAAAAGTTTTCTATCTTATGGTACAACAAATCCCCAGACCAAGAAATGAGCAGTAAGGAAACTTTACATTTAGCTCTGAAGCTTTCAAGAGTTTCAATGTACTCTAGCTCTAGACTATAATCCAGGCTATAAACGATTACATTGATGGTAGTTTATTTACAATATGAATTACTAAACGATCTACAAAGGTACAAAAGCACAAGGACAGCAAGACAGTGCACTCACTTAGATTTACATAGGTAGTACTTTGTATTTTAAATGCTTTTCTTTTGGCAACACAAGAGTAAAAGTCACTGCCACAAGAAATTATACCTTTTTCTAAAACACCACCTTTATTTATTCTTATTAAGATTAATGAAAATATTTCATTTCAGTGCAAGGTCCAATACAAACCACCTATCTAAACGGAAACTGCAGCAAAAAATACACAGAATTAGGGCTTATCAATAAAGAATGGACAATACTATTACACCCAGCCACAGACATGTATGGAAAATATTAAACCACAGGACTTAAGATTACTTGTTTCAAAGTTTGTATGTATCCTACACAATCAGCTTGGATACAAATCTGATTAAGGCCGTGTTCACACGGCTTATTCCCAACGGATTTGTGCGCTCACAAATCCGTCGTGTATAAGGGGCGTGACGGGGGCGGGGCCGGAAGCGGCGGGGGGGCGCCGCTACCCGGCCCCATAGACAATGCATTATCTACGGCACGTCCGCACCGTAAATAATGTGTATGTCACTTTCTCCCCCTGCGGCGGATTCGCCGAGCGGGGAGGAGCGACGGAATCCACTGTTCTCTATGAGAGCAGTGGATTACCATAATGACTCCAACGGATTGGCGCAGTACTGCAGCGCAAATCCGGCGCGCAGTACGGCACCAATCCGCGGCAAAATAAGCCGTGTGAACGAGGCCTAAGTGTCCACACGGATTTATTTATCTTGATATATCTTTCTGGGTATCTGACTTGGTTGCAAGTTAAACCAAATAGGTTGAATTCCACCTTTCTATATAGATGAAAGGAGCACCAATCAGGCCCAATATGGACAATATTTCCTTATTGCTCTGCCTTAGGCTTTATCTACACAGCACAAAAAACAATTGTTTTTTCAGCGTTTTTCATTTTCTAAATCTGCTGAAAAAAACTACTGAAAATAGGTCCCAAAGACTTTAATAGTAAAAACATTCTGTTGTCACCACAGAACATTTTCTTCTGCTCGTTTTTGCTGCGGGCCGTTTTTTGTAACATGTTGCAAAAAATGACAGAGCAGGGCAGAAAATTTACTATGGAAGTCTATGTAAACCCCTGGGCAGTTTTTGGCAGTTTTTGGACATTTCTGCTGAAAAACTGCCCAGGTCTTTAACAAAGTATATGGATTTTGCATACATAAAAACTGCCCAACAAAAGTCCCAAAACAGTCCAAAAAACTGAGAACCACCCAAGAAACTTGTCAGAAACTCATTCAAAGCAGTTTTTAGGTTTTGTCTTTTGCTGTGTAGACCTAGCCTTAACTTGCCTCTGTCAGAAGCTGACTGGTGGCCCCAGTGATCAGGTCGCTGACCTCAGCACATTTTTTGTAATTTATTTACAGTATGACCCGGAAAATGATTTGCAAAGGTACAAAAGCAAATGTACTGCAAGAGGTAGTACACTGCTAATACAGATGAAGCAAAGATAAGTGTTGATGGAACCGTTCTAGAAAAGTTAAATTTTATTAGAACATCTCGAATCTTTTGAACGCAAACCAAACTGAACATTTTACTATTCGTTCGAGTAAAATTCTAGTTCGACACACCATTATCAATTTTGTTTTCAGCGGCTTTCTGCACTTTTGGCGGCCATCCAGACAGTGCAGAGCACAGAGAAGTGTCAAAAACATAATTGCTGAGGTGTAGGGCTCTCATTGACTGCTAAAATCACATGACCATGTTATATATATTTCACTGTATTGTCTTGTGAATGCCATTTTCAGCTCACTCTCTGAACTGTACAGACTGTTCTTAGATAGCATTTTCCTCTCCATAGCTATAGTTAGGGAGTTTGGTATTGCTGGCTGCATCTTTCCTACACCCAGAAGCTGTTATTTGGTGACATTTGCAGGATCACATAACACCTAACTCTCATATACATGGAAATGTATTACAGAGAGTTCTTGGATTTGCTAAATCATACTCAGTGCCTAAAAGTTCAGTTTTTGCAGTTTTAGGGTTCAGTAATAGTATAACACACCATCTCCAAATCTCCTATGTGTCAAAGGGGCTTTGGGCCCCCTCAGGATGCAGGGCCCAGTAGCAGCTGCTACCGCTGCACCTCCTATATCTACGCCCCTGCTTGCAAGCTGTCCTCATCTTTTCCGTTAGCCATTGAAAGGAATGAAGTATTTTAGCCTCTCAATGTTTTTCTGTCACTCCTAGAGCCAAATTTTTTTCACTAAGTTGTTCCACATATCAAGTTTACTATTATGGATGGTAATTACAGCTTCTCCTCACCAGTATACGTATAAAATTAACCAGAACATCTTCTCCCATTGACTTTAATGGGGTTTTGAAGTTCAAGTTCAAATAGAACTTAGAATCGAACTCACAAAAGTTCTAGGTTCTAATCGAACTAGAACATTTTACTGTTTGCTCAACACTAGCAAAGATTAACTTGGCAGATGATACACCCTGATAATATGGCACAGAATGTTATCTCAAAATGTTCAATGCTTTCAGCCTTTGTTTAAAGAAAAGAGCAGACAACACAGAAAGCCGTGATATGACCATTAAGCTAAACACTGCTACATCCATAATTACCTTTTTGGTATATGAGAGTATAGGGATTTCTATACATAAAGTATCTGCATTGCTTTAATGCTCATATCAGTATAAATCTTTGATGCTTTGGGTACTTTTAATTACCCCCTTAACTGGTTGTAATTTCTTTCCAGATGTACACATTCACCACAGTCAGAGTCTAAAATCAAATCATCTTCTCCTATATTCCAGGAGGATTTTCCACACCTAAATATTCCTGACAGTTTAGATGCCAAATCTTTGCTTTATACGATCCAAATGAAAACATAAGTGGCAATTTAAAGATTGCAATAAGAAGACCTGTAAATGATCTCAAAGGGGAGAAGTGTTGAATTCTTAGTCTATATGTAAACTGTAACTTCATACTTTGTAGTAAAATATTTTATAGAGCTTCTCCAAGGAAAAAAAATGCTGCTGACATGCCCTTCTTCTTAATTGTCTGAACAGTGACACCCAGCTTTGAACTAATAAATTAGTGAGATTTGGCTAAAATAATTTACTGCCTGACAATTAAAGCCTTAGGCTGTGTCCAAATACTGGTCGGATTCTGAAGTAGAATCTGATCAGTATTTGAACAGTATTTTACACTCCATTTTTTAACAGTTTTCAGATTCGGCCATCCCATTGAATCGAATGCTACAACAATCCGCCATTTTCTGATGGAATACAGTGGAAGAATGTACGTGTTCTAAATTTTTTTTAAAAACTGTCGATTTTGAAATTCGACTTCAGAAAATCTGAGCCATGTTAGACTACAGCACGGATTTTCTATTGAAGTCTATGGGGATGGTTGACAGTGGGTTTTTCATGGTTTTCAAAGTCCAAAAACCATGTCAAAAACTGGCTATAAATCCTTGTCGTGTAGACAAACCCTAAGGCTATGTTCACACGGCTTAATTGCGGGACGTAATTACGCCCCGCAATTACGCCGTGTGGACGGGGCGGGGCGGGAGCGGGGGAGTAAGCAGGGGGCCGGCACTTCGCCGGCCATAGACTATCACTGCTGCTGCGCGCGTATACGCCGCTAGAAAGTGACAGGTGAATTATCTCCCCGCCGGTGGATTCGCCGGGCGGGGAGGAGACGTAATCCATAGTTCTCTATGAGAACTGTGAATTACCGTAATGAATGGGCCGTTTTCGGCCCGTAATTGGCGCACTTCGGCGCGTAATTACGGACCGAAATACGGCCCATTTTAAGCCGTGTGAACATGGCCTAAGGCTTTGTTCACACAGCTTAAAATTGGACATATTTCAGTCTGTAATTACACGCCAGAGTGCGCAAATTACGGCTGGAATACGTCCCAGTCATTACGGTAATCCACAGTTCTCATAGAGAACTATGGATTACGTCTCCTCTCCCTGCTCGGCGAATCCGCCGGGCGGGGAGATAATTGACATGTGAATTACTAGCGGCTTATACGCGCCGCTGGTAATGCAAGTCTATGGGTCAGCGAGGTGCCGACCCCCCGCACCCGCCCCAGCTCCCGCCCCGCCCCCGGCCACACGGTGTAATTGCGGGGCGTAATTACGCCCTGAATTTAAGCCGTGTGAACCTAGCCGTAGGGTTCGAGCACTGAATTTTAAGGGTGTGGTCTGGGGTCTAAATTTTGGCATCTGGGCTCTGAAGGGATATGCTCCACAGTGATTATGTACTGGAGTAACATTGTGTGGTACACTTTTATTAGAAAATGTGCCCAAATTAAAGTTGGTTAGCCTTTTACTTATTTATTTATTTATTTTTTTAATTCGTTAATGAACTTGATTTTATATACGAGAGGAAAACAGCACATTTTGTTCTCAATTACATGTAGAAAGCACTGGTGTAATGACAGGTATATATTCTAAAATACCTATACTAGAGGCAATATGGTCAACATTGTGTGCATTATAAAAAAAAAAAAAAACCTTAGTAATAAAAAAAACAAAAAAAAACAAAACATACAGATAAGAACAATAAGTATTCTATCCCAGAAAAGTAAGGAGATCAGTAACAAGTATAGTGGCTATGCTGAGCTTAGCTCATCGCTCCGACATGGGGACATCTTGACTTGTTCAAAGCTCTAGGAGTACATTGCAGGTTGTGGTTTGTTCAGATGGATACATCCTAATGAGTTATTACAGAACATTCAAGGCCCTTTACAAGTAAATCTCACTGTATCCTGAAACCACACTCGCCATACAATGTTGCAGACACTGCCGATCTGCGGCAGATGTGGTTGATGGAAAATCCAACCAATTGTCATGAACACTTGACCTGTAAAATCCCTGTGTTAGTGAAGTCCATGCAGAGATTGGCGGTCTAGTAACTCCTCTCTATAGTACAGAGCGGTACTACATGTCCTGTACTGCTCATGCATATATTAGTGAGGTGCATGCAGACATTGGTGGTCTAGGACATCCTCTCTACAGTACAGTGCGGTACTAAATGTACTGTACTGCTCTTACATGTATTAGTGAAGTACATGTGCCAGGATGAGTGGCTTCTTTGCAGGCTCGGACTGGGCCGCCGGGGGACCGGGGATTCCCCCGGTGGGCCCCCCCCGAGCCGCTGGGGGCCCCGGAGGCAGTGCCATCACTCCCCGGGGCCCGTCCGCGCATCCGGTCCCTGAGCGCCCCGGGACCTGCGTCCCGAGCGCCCAGAGACCGGCCCGGTAGCCGAGGACTAATGTCCCCGACTCCCGGAGCTGCGCTCCCGCTGATCCCCGGCAGGCTGAAGGTG